>BOPN01001190.1:321779-324279 GCA_017312705.2 Penaeus japonicus | reverse complement strand
CACACATCCTCCGGCCGGAAATCCTTCACGTCCACGAGGCTGGGATTAAGCTTATTCTGATTAGTATTGGTTTTGTTGTTGTTGTTTTGGTTGATGTTGTCATTTGTATTGTTGTTCTCTTGTTGTTGTTGTTTTGGTTAATGTTGTCCTTTTGTTGTTGTTGTTTTGATTAATGTCATTTGTATTGTTGTTCTTTTGTTGTTGTTGTTGTTGTTGTTTTGGTTAATGTTGTCATCTGTATTGTTGTTGTTTTGTTGTTGTTGTTTGGTTAATGATGTCATTTGTCTTGTTGTTATTTTGTTGTTGTTGTTTGGTTAATGTTGTCATTTGTATTGTTATTCTTTTGTTGTTGTTGTTGTATTGGTTAATGTTGTCATTTGTATTGTTGTTCTTTTGTTGTTGTTGTTATTTATTTCACAACCCAGGAGCGATCACTGGTCTTTGCTACGCTGGGTGTCATTGTGAAGTTAAGATGACAGGTATGACAACACTTAAAAGCAACTTCAATAATGCAGTTGCTGGAACCGACTCTTGTCAAGGTGTGTGTATGGTCTCCCTCAAATCCTTAAGACGAATACACCTCTTGGATCTGTTGCCTCATCTATTAACATTTATACCCGTAAGTGGTTGAATTTTAGTTATAACAGTTAAATCTGCCATCCGCCATTCACCCTGAAACCACACGCAATTAGACATTTTGAATCAAGTGGTTCACTGCCAACTTTGATGTATTATTCTCTCCCAAAGGCACATCTTTCTCGAATACCACCCAACTGATTTACATTCTTTTTCACCACAGATGCACACCACACATTTACAATTATCCCCCCCCCCCCCTTACTATGATGGCTGAAGCACAGATCTCAACGTAAGTAAAACCCCGTACCACACCTGTGTATATTCTCAAGTACAATATTTCATGAATGAAACGGATAACAGCACACTGTCGCATTTACACATACGATGAATCTACAGGCAATCCCCCACTCGGGTCCCCACCCCCCCCCCCCCCCCCCCCCCACCAACTCACTCTGTAACATTGAGAGATTCCGAGTCGACGAGGGCGAGCAGCGCGCCGTGTTCCTCCTCCAGTCGCCACTCGCCCTTCCCCAAGTCCTCGTCGGAGAGGCGTCCGCACTCGGCCAAGACGGACAGCTGCGTCGCGGGAGAGAAAGGGATATACGGCCGTGTCTCTAGTCCTTTGCCGTTGCCGTGGTCATGGCACCGATACGACCATGGCGATGCCGTAATATTTTTATTTTTTGCGCACTTGCCTTCGTCGCCCATCGCCCTAGACGAAGGGCGTGGCAATCGTTCTGATAATATTTCGTAAAAGGCGTCTGGACGAAGCGAAAACAAATGCGACTCGGGATGCGAAAGTGCGAAGACAAGGGAGCGAAAATGAACAGGGATTCGGCTGATAATTGTAATCAAAATCCAAGAATATATGATATGATTAGATTGTAAGAAGACAAGTGAAGATGGCAGAAGAATATAAAAATATTTAGAGATGATAACGATGGTAGATAAGGAAGTGTTAAAAAAGCAATACATAGATTACGCACACTGGTAAATTATCACCGATCTTTCGTTAATAACAAAATGAATAATATACATACATAGATATACAAACCTTAAGTCTGAGAAAGAAGTTCCCAAAATAATGAGAATCAATAAATGGATAATTAGATAATAAAAGTGAATAAAAAAAAATAACAGTCATTCTTATTCCAGAATTTTGTTTACATTAAAGTATATTTGCCACAATTTTCATGTTTTTAATGAAGATAATGCCATGGATGGGCGTTACGCAGAACTTTACATTGGTATTATATGACGAGGTAAACAGCTTTATATTGTGGCAAACATATGAAGTCTGCATGATTTTTAGAAATGAGTAACTTTGTGAAAATATGCTGCTGAAAATATGTTGATCATATGATGAGAGAGAGAGAGCGTGAGGCTTACTTCACCGAGACTCATTTCCTCACCTCAGTCGAGTTCAGTTTCCTGGGATAAACAGTGGGAATTGTGAATCTTCCTTCGAAGGACATCACGCTGTAGTCCTTCTGCCTCCTTCGCTCCGATGACCATCCCACGACAATCTTAAACCGCTGCGGAATTAAAGGTCATAATAAGCAACCATCCACGCTGCGAGATATTCTTGTTTCAAGAAAGAAATGATGAAGATTTCTATATAAATTACTTTCCTTGAAAGCATATTCTATTGCATGATCTTATGGGTCATATATAATGTAATGGTTTTCAAAAACATTTTTTTTTTCTGATTTATAAATTGCAGTCAATAGAAATGCCCATTGCACGCTCACCTGTGCCAAAGCTCCCAATTCCTGCGCGTCGGTGGTGTTGGGCAGTCGGCCGCCATAAGCTTTGCAATGATCCTTTGCAATCCGGTAGGGCATCGCATGTCTCAGGATCAGGAATCTGTATTCCCTTAAGGAAGGACACACATCCTCCGGCCGGAAATCCTTCACGTCCA
>BOPN01001190.1:314279-316779 GCA_017312705.2 Penaeus japonicus | reverse complement strand
TGTAGTCCTTCTGCCTCCTTCGCTCCGATGACCATCCCACGACAATCTTAAACCGCTGCGGAATTAAAGGTCATAATAAGCAACCATCCACACAGCGCTCAAAAGAATTCCCTAAACACCAAGACTAAATAACCAAACATAACCAAAACGACTGCCACAGCCTTCGGAAAAGTCGACCAACCTCCACATTGAGTTGCACGTCGCTTCGGAACCGGCGGACCGCGTTGCCGTCGACGCTGAACTCGACGACGTCCCCCGCCACGGCGACGCAGAGCAGGACCCACCGCCAGGGGGACAGGGAGCCTCCGAACTCCTCCTCCGGGTCCTCGCTCGGGTGGAACGCGTAGCCGTCGGTGGTTCCTTAGGCGAGGGGAAAGGGGATACAGGTGCATGTGTTAATTTTGGTAGTTGGAGAGGTAAATACAGATATAGATAGAAAACGAGAGATAAATAGATAGGTATCTTAAGCGAGGGGAAAGGGGATACAGTTGCATATGTTAATTTTGGTAGTTGGATAGAAAACGAGAGATAAATAGATAGGTAGAGATATATATTTCTGTGTGTTTAAAGTGATGCACATTTTCTTAGTAAACATTTTGTTATGAGGGAGGTTATTCTTTTCTCCAATAATTCTGTTTGGAAATTGGAAATCTTTACAGCCTTATCGCTTCTCTACTTTTACCTTTCATTGTGACCTTTCGTTTTTCTCACGTCCACACACACACACATAAATACATAAATATAAACAGAGAGAGAGAAACACAAATGCTCAATATGAAGAAAGAAACATAATTGCGAATACACACGTATCCCCTTCACGGGTCCATGAATGAGCGCAAAATCTTTTACGCACCGGATCGTCTTACCATAGAGATAGAATTCTCCATTGAGCCCGAGAATGGCGCTGTAAGAAGCATGGAGACTTTGCAATTGCAAGTGGAAGCAGACAGACAGCTCGCTGAGGTTTGCGGTCGAGACTTCCCTCTCGAGCCACGTGTTGTTTGTGTTGGGTTTCGTCCCCTGGGCGTGCAGGCCGAGGGTGGCCATGCCGGTGGCCGCACCTGCGGGTGGAAGCACTACTGTGTGTGTTGGTGTGTTTATACATATATATATATATATATATATATATATATATATATATATATACATATATGTGTATATATAGATAAATAGATAGATAGTTAGATAGATATATAGATATACACAGTTAGTGGTAATCACATGAATCGCAAATTGTCTGTCGCCACATGTGCGCATGTGCGGCCTTGACCCTTGCCCCCCCCCCCCCCCTGCGCACTGACCTGTCCTGCCGCCGAGGGCGACCGCGAGGGCAAAGGTCAGCGCTGCCGCGGCCGACGACCGCTCCTTCATGGCGAACCTGAGGTGAGGAAATGCACTGCAAGGTCACATGCAGCTATTCTCATTTGCATAATGGGATGAATTACAAGGGCAATTGCGGTGCAAATTGCAATTACCATTACCGTTATAACTGTTACCTGGGGATTTGTTGTAATAATGTTTTGCAACACTTGCACAGACAAATATATATATATATATATATATATATATATATATATATATATATATATATATATATATATGTACATATACATATATATATATATATATATATATATATATATATATATATATATACATATATATATATATATATATATATATATACATATGATATGCTATATATATTTCTATAGTCCCTTATGTTCATCGCAAGGTTACGCCCGTCATAAGGTGGGGCGGAGGATGGCACCGCCGCAAACCTTTAAATGGATTTTGAAAAACTGTGAATGTTCAATCCTGTCGCAAATTCCTCAAGCTGGAGCGGAAAACATTCATAAATTACGTTATATAAGAGTTTCGCTCTTGCCGGCGGTCTCAAAAAACAACGAAAATATGTAAAACGTAAAAAACAAATCCTCATTCAGTTTGTAAAAATCCTTATTTCGCTAAACTGAGCAGAATTCTTTTACTCCAGCACTTCACGCCATTTATGTTGTTTCAAAAAAGCCAAGAATATCCCGCTTATTCCGTTAGATAAGAGCTGAGTAGGATAGCATAGGATATTCCATGTTTTTTTCGAAAGAAACTGCGCGTGACTTTGTTATGATATTACCGGGCGGTGATTGGCGGACGCATTTTGAAAGGCACTTCTCATTGGCTGGCTGGTGTAACGACGGGTCTTTACAGTCGCAGTTGGAACCGCTTCGTGGGTCGGGTGTGTGTCGTGGGTCGGAACTACTTCGGTCGCAAGTTGAAATGGATTTGCAACAATATCGTCTCTTCCGGATCCGGCATCTGGGAGCGGAAAGGACTACGGATATGTGTGGATTTATGTTGCCATTATCCGTAGGAACTTATTGTTGTTATTGTCATTTCATTGTTTTTACTATATATTTATCATTGCCATTATCCTTATTATTATCCTGATGACTATAATGATAATGACAAAAAATAATGATAATGATGATATACAAAGGGA
>BOPN01001190.1:306779-309279 GCA_017312705.2 Penaeus japonicus | reverse complement strand
CCTAAGCAATTCCTTGACCAGTTTCACCCGCCATTCCGGAGTCTCTTCCGGTCTGAAGCGACGAAGCTGAGATTCGGAATGGCTGCCGAGTTCCCAGACCAAGGAAGAGGGAGAAATATGTCAGTCAACATAATCGGAGCATCAGCCAGGTGGGGGTCATCGTCTGCATATGTCGTGTTCTCCCCATAAGATTTTCATTCATCGTAAGGGACCAGAGAAGATGAAAGAGGAATTCGTGAGATTGAAGACATTGGCAGTGAGATGTTCGTGGGAAAGGTCGGTGGTGAGGGACAAGCCACTCGTCTGTAACTTGTCCTTCCAGAGTCGGTAAAGCTGACCCCCGGTAAAACCTACAAGATTTTCCAGTCTAAATGATCACACTCTTCACAGGAAGTTCCAAAGGGGACTTAAACACCTGCATCTAACGAATTGACCTGCTAGAAACGGACATCTCTGGCGCGGGGGTCACTGGAGGTCATCCACAGGGAGAGCCAGAGGTCAACTCCCCAATAAAAGGCCGCCCCAAAGTCAAGCGAGGGAAGCCACAATTCCTTTACAAAAGTAATATGTCATTCTGAGGTACTGGATACCCTGATGCAATAGAATCTTCGGGGAATTCGCGCCAAATGGGAGGAAATGCGTCTTGCAATAGCTTCACGAAATCAAGTTTATCTCTCGTCACCAACATCTGCAATCCCCTACCACTTGCAACTCTGACCAACCTATGCACTTCCCATTTCCGAAAACAAATGAAAGTGATGTGCCGCTTGGAATTCATTTATCTATTCACCGTTATCATTATTACCATTATCATTAGTATTAGTAGTAGTTGTCGTTGTTATTGTTATTGTTGTATTATCATCCTTTTACAGAATAATATTTTTCCTGTTATGTGTCTATGCACCAATCTTTATCGTATCTGCAGAAATGTGAACTGTTCTGAAATTGCAGAACAGCATATCCACGCATGCAGACAAGAGAACACGGCGGGGGAGGGGGAGGGGGGAGTGGAATAACAACATACGTATATCTGCACCCATGAATTTCGAAAATATACTGCCCAACGCGTACTGTTCTACTAACATGAATAGTTGTAAAAAGTCTCATTAGCGTAATAGTTATGTGACAAGGCAGAATAGATTTATCCAATGTTGCGACACGATTGAACCCTATTATTATTAGAATAAAAAAAGGTAAATGTTGAAGCGAAATTAGCATAGTTTTCAAGCGCATAAATATATTTGTTCTAAAACTCTTTTACAATGTTCTTATACTCGGTCTTGTCTCTCTACACTGAATGGTTATATTGTGGTAGTCATCTTTATGAAAATAGTAATAACAGTTATTATGATGATGATGTAGTTAACGTTGATGGTGATGAGGGTTATACTGATGATCAAGATAATGATAATAGCTATACTGATGATCAAGATAATGATAATAGCTATAATGCTGATGGATATGATGATGGAGATAATAATAATATTTATAATGATGATGGAAATGATGAAGATAATGATAATATCTATTATGATGATGAAGATAATAAGGATAATAGCTATACTGATGATGAAGAGGATGATAATGGTGAAATCATTAACTGCTATAATGGTGAGATGACAAATGATAAATTTTTTGGACGTTATTATAGTACCGCCCATTTTATTTGAACCTGACTGTTTCTTTGGAGCAGACTATTCATCACCTCAGGCTATCAGGCTACCTTGACCTTGACAGTTTTCTTTATATTACTGAAAAAGATTGGGCCTGACCGGGATTTGAACCCGGGACCTCTCGCACCCAAAGCGAGAATCATACCCCTAGACCATCAGGCCGGTGTGAAAGTGGTGTGATCATGATAAAATTACTCAATCATTCAGCTACCACTGGGAGAAGCAGTGGCGGGGTCATGCGCCTAGCCTGTGTGTAGGGGGAGGGTGTGTGTGTGTGTGTGTGTGTGTCTGTGTGTGTGGGGGAGGTCTATGTGGGGTCTATGTGGTGTGTGTGTGATACTTAACAGGAAAAAGGATAGATATAGAAAATAACAACGATGATAATAAAAACAAAAAATAAACTTATAGATTGATACGAAATGCCCCATTACTACTATCTGAGCCAATTTTGTGTGATGGGCTAACTTATGCTTATGGATTGGAGGTCAAGAGGTGAGCGGGAAAGACTGACGCCCCAAAATAAGAGTCCGGAAGTGATGATACCCCAATTAGGGCCCCAAAGCTGAACCCTGGTAGGAAGTCGTGAGGGACGACCTTCCCCGGTCATGATTTCTTGAAGAGGTTTCGTAAAGCTACTAGAAGATGCAATACCCTTTGCGTTGTGTGAAATCCCTGACACTGCCATTGCCTCTGGGTATGCATTGCTTCTGGCTGACATATTGCTCTTTAAGGGGTCTTGGTAGCTACTGCGTTAACGGAGCGCCTTTCACCATCTTCTGGCCTTCCTTTGCCTGGATTTTGGGGCAGTTTTTTTAAGGATATCCTTC
>BOPN01001190.1:299279-301779 GCA_017312705.2 Penaeus japonicus | reverse complement strand
TCCTATCGGCCTGATGGTCTAGGGGTATGATTCTCGCTTAGGGTGCGAGAGGTCCCGGGTTCAAATCCCGGTCAGGCCCAGTCTTTTCCGCAGAGAAATGGAAAGCGCAACAGAGGGACTGAGGAGGAGGATGTTGACAGGTTGCCTTTGAAAGCAATGACGTTGAATGACGAGTCCAGTCAAAGCCTACGCATTGTTTGAGGTTCGTTGCCGTAAACGGTAATATCAAAGAATACGCTTAGCGCCGCATTGGGCCGATTCTGAGAGAAAGAAAGAAAGAAAGAAAGAGAGGGAGGAAAGGAGAGGTGTATATATATATGTTACTGCTGTAATGAATATATATATATATATATCATATTATATACATATTCAATAGAACGGTAACTTTTCCTATCCAAAGGCTTGGTTCCCTCGCCGTGACGCGCGTCGGACGCCGTGCCTCGCGTGGGCGTGTCCTCAGCGACCGCACCGCCTGGAACCACCGACCTGCCAGCGACGCCACGAATCGTGAAACTCCTTCAGAGCAAACGATAGGCAGCTGATTTCGCTGTTCGAATCCTTCTCAAGCTCTTTTTTCTTTTCTTTTTTCACATTTGATATGTTAAGGAAAAAAAGTGAATAGTTCTTTTAAAGGATCAAATTTCGGCACTCCATACGTCTTCGCTGAAAAAAGAAACAAATTTGACGATTCTAAGGTGTTCCGTTTTCTTTCCATGGCCGGAAACAGTTATGCTTCAACTTTTAAACTCACACCCACATATACATATGTGTAGGCATATTTTAATATGTGTGTGTTTCTGTTTGTGTATATATATGTATACATATACATATATATACATATATATTACATATACTTATATATACTGAGTATTCCTTATGGATGGTACTACGACTAATAAATGAATATACATACATATATATATATATATATATATATATATATATATATATATATATATGTAATATATATATATATCAATATATATGTATATACATATATATGTATGTACTTTGTGTGTATATATATTATATATTTATAATATATATATATGTATATATATATATTTATAATATATATATATATATATATATATTTATATATATATTGTTTATATGGCTATATATAAAGTATCAAACATTTCTAAACCACCCGGCATGTATGGAAAGGAGTTGAAATCTCTTGAAACTTTGCCTGATATTCGGTACATACACAGATACTAATAAGACAGAAACATTTCTCCACTTCTAAAAAAATGCAAATTTCTATCAAACTTTCGAGAGAACTTTGAATCCGGAATTCAATCTTATTCCCAGACAATTCAGTTCCAAATTCCCAGCTTAGTGTTTTTACTTCAGTGACGAAAGCCCCATCATTCAAATTAAAACCACCTTCGTTAGGACATTCTCTTGCCAGCGAGAGAGAAGACACTTGTACCTTTAATTCTATTGTTTGGATTGAGGATAAAAAGGTAATACTCTCTTATGGAATTTCCCGATTCGGATTGGCACGATAACACCCACAGTAATGAAACTTTCAGACTATTGTTTCACCTTCAGTTGTATCAGATTTGAGTTATCTTAGTGGTTATAGCATGTCTCGTCTCTCTCTCTTTCTCTCTCTCTCTATATATATATATGTATGTGTGTGCGTGCGTGTGTGAATAGTAAGAGTGCCGTGCATCACGTGACGCAACAACCCTGATCGGCAGCAGGTGCAGCGGGGCAGCGGCGAGTGCCACCTGGAGCGTGGATTTATTATGATGTTATATCAGTTGGTTTAATACCGGCCTGATGGTCTAGGGGTATGATTCTCGCTTTGGGTGCGAGAGGTCCCGGGTTCAAATCCCGGTTAGGCCCAACCTTTTCCGTCATAAAAACAAATGCAGAACACTGGAAGCATCTAGATATCATTTTTCATATACATGCATGTTAAAAAAAAATAATGATGAAAATAAAAATACTAGGTCTTCGTTTTTCTCTAACCACCTAAATAAACCTTTGGCAATTTCCTCTGGTGATTCCCACCAGAAGAACTCTGACGACCTCATCAAATGTCTTCAGAATCTTGGATATAAGAACAAAAAGTTGGCGAGTTTCGATGTCAAGGCCCTATTCACCAATGTTCCCACGGATGGTGCGATCCAAGCAGCAGAAAGAGTCGTCAACATCATTAATGATGATTCACTTCCTCTACGACTCGTGAAGCTGTGCGTGAATTTCGGGTCATTCGAATTTGCAGGAGAGGAATACCGACAAACCAGTGGTCTAGCTATGGGTTCCCCATTAAGCGCGGTTCTAGCCTGCCTCTTCATGGAAATTCTGGAAAAAGACCACTACGGAGACATGATTGGCAGGCACTCAACATGGCTACGCTAAGTTGATGTCCTGGTCGTCGTCCCCAGGAGGACATGCTTACGCCAAACGCTGATGCTGCTAAACGCCGTCCACGACAAAATTCAATTTACCGTAGAGGAAGAAGAATGTCAGAAGCTACCCTTCC
>BOPN01001190.1:291779-294279 GCA_017312705.2 Penaeus japonicus | reverse complement strand
ATGAATGTCAGCGCCCTGATACGATAGCTGAGGAATTCTATTTAACTGCACTAATATGTATGTGTGTGTGTGTGAGTGTGTGTGCATCGTAATGTTATATACAAATACTTATACACATACACACACACACACACACACATATATATATATATATATATATATACATATATATATATATATTTATACATATATAAATATATATATGTATATATATACATACTTGTATGTATATATATACATATATATATTTGTTCATATAAAAAAAATATATATTAATATATATAGGTATATATGTAAATATATATATACATATATATTTTAAAATATGTATAAATACATATTAATATATGTATGTATGTATATATATACATAAACATGTATATATACGTGTGTATGCAAGTGTATATATACATATGTATATGCATATATATACATATATATACATACATATATATATATATGCATATATACATACACACATATACATATTTATGTCTATGTGTGTATGTATACAGATATACATATGTACATATATATTTACATATATATACATATATATGTGTTAATGATATTGCAGGCGTTTATGCGTGTCTGTATGCAAATATATGTATGTATTAATACATGTAAAAACAATTCAACAGTTAAGCACATTAGCAGTAAGCGATGTGGACAGCGCACTGACATTCATAAACACCTAGATAAAGGGATCACCTGTATGAATAACCATAATTAACTGCTTCCGGTTTCATCTATCAGCCCGCAATGGTCTAGGGTATGATTCTCGCTTAGGGTGCGAGAGGTCGGGTTCAAATCCCGGTCCGGGCCCAGTGTTTTCCGCAGAGAAATGGAAAGCGCAACAGAGGGACTGAGGAGGAGGATGTTGACAGGTTGCCTTTAGAGAAGCAATGACGTTGAATGACGAGTCCAGTCAAAGCAATCGGACCATTACAATGAAACATCGGATCTGGTGGCACTCTGGAGTAATTCATCTGTTTAATTGTCTATCTGTTTATCTCCTTTTATGTGCATGTTTATATAATCATCTCTTCTTCAATAGAGAAGCTTGAGAGCGACATGGCAGCCATCGCTGGGTCACGAGAGGGAAAGGGATGCAAGCCCACGCACTCTCTGAGATTCGTTGCCCTAAACGGTGATATTAAAGGTTACGTTTAGCGGCGAATTGGGCCCATTCCGAGCATATATATATATATATATATATATATATATATATATATATATATATATATATATATATATATATATATATATATAATATTTATCTATTACTCGTGTTGCAACTTTCATTGGTTCCCTGGCAGGAGAAGCGCCGCGTGAGGTCGGAAACACGTGCATTCCCGCGAGCTGATACCAGGTCAGCTTTACCGACTCGGAAAGGTCATGCGTGTCAAAGGTCAAGAGAAAGAGTTGTGTGGTTCCCTCGCTCATTAAAATCCTGGCGAATTCCTCTTTCGGTTCCTCTCTAGAAGACCTCCTCAGCCTTCTGGAAAAGAGGAAATTCTGCACAGAGACCGAAGGATCCATGAAGGACGCCAATACACGCATGCGCTCTTATCACGTGACTGACATGAACCACGATGACCAATCTAATTGATCTTGCAATGCACATCAAGGTCGTCAAGAGCCACGAAGGATTCGCCATTAGTGATCTTCACTGAACGATACTCAACAAAAGACAAAAATACAACAGCATCTTTTCCTATCCACAGAGGCTTGGTTCCCTAGCCGTGACGCGAGTGGGACGCCGTGCCTCTCGTGGGCGTGTCCTGTAGCGACCGCATCGCCTGGAACCACCGACCTGCCAGCGACGCCACGAATCGTGAAACTCCTTCAGAGCAAACGATAGGCAGCTGATGTCGCTGTTCGAATCCTTCTCAAGCTCTTTTTTCTTTTCTTCTTTTCATATGTTGATATGTTAAGGAAATAAATGAATAGTTCTTTTAAAGGATAAATTTCAGTCCTCCATACGTCGTCACTGGAAAAAGAAAACAATTTTGACGATTTTGATGCGTTCCAGTGTAGCCGTTTTCTTTCCATGGCCGGAAACAGTTATGCTTCAACTTTTAAACTCACACCCAAATATACGAATGTGTACGCATATTTAAATATATGTATATATATGATATATATACATATATATCCATATATGTACATATATATTACATATATTTATATATATTGAGTGTTCCTTATGGATGGTACTACGACTAATAAATGCATATACATATATATGCATATATATGTATACATATATATATATATATATATATATATATATATATATATATATATATATATATATGTGTCTATATATATATATGCATGTATGTATGTATATATATATATATATATATATATATATATATATATATATATATATATACATATATATGTATATATATAAATAAGTATATATGCTTTGTGTATATGTATGTACATATATACATATATATGTAATATATATATATGTATATACTTTGTG
>BOPN01001190.1:279279-286779 GCA_017312705.2 Penaeus japonicus | reverse complement strand
TCCAGACCAAGTAAGAGTTAGAAAGTCTCCTCAAGTCGCTATGGAAGCCGTGTCAGGTAACTACAGGTAACAGGTAACAGTCCTGTGCTGAGTATCGTTCAGTGAAGATCACTGATGGCGAATCCTTCGTGGCTCTTGACGACCTTGATGTGCACTGCAAGGTCAATTAGACTGGTCATCGTGATCCAAGCGTCAGCCACGTGATAAGAGCGCATGCATGCACTGGCGTCCTTCTCATGGATCCTTCGGTCTCTGTAGCAGGATTTTGGTTTTCCAGAAGGCTGAGGAGGTCTTCTAGGGAGGGACCGAAAGAGGAATTCGCCAGGATTTTGATGAACGAAGAACCCACACAACTCTTCTCTTGACCTTTGACACGCCTGACCTTTCCGAGTCGGTAAAGCTGACCTGGTATCGCCTCGCGGGAATGCACATGCTTCCGACCTCACGCGGCGCTGCCTCTGCCAGTGCTTGCTGTAACACGGGAAATGGACCTCCGAGAGTGAGCGTCACGTGTGGCCCTTTTGCAGTATCGTTATCTCTGCAAAGCTCACCCAGTTTCTTTTCAACAGCGTAAGAGACACGGATTAAAAAGAGGACTGCAGATAATGGTGTGGATTCGCCACGGAGCTGAAAACACTGACGCCAAAGCGAGAACCAAACCGCTCGACCACCAGGCCGATGTCTTTGGCGGGAAAGGAGTTACACATGTTTCTTCACACAGGTAGAAATGGATTCGTCATTCAACAGGTGGTATCTGTATCGATGTGTTTATGAATGTCAGCGCCCTGATACGATAGCTGAGGAATTCTATTTAACTGCACTAATATGTATGTGTGTGTGTGAGTGTGTGTGCATCATGTGTATATACAAATACTTATACACATACACACACACACACACACATATATATATATATATATATATATACATATATATATATATATTTATACATATATAAATATATATATATGTATATATACATACTTGTATGTATATATGTATATATATATTTGTTCATATAAAAAATATATATATTAGTATATATAGGTATATATGTAAATATATATATATATACATATATATCTTAAAATATGTATAAATACATATTAATATATGTATGTATGTATATATATACATAAACATGTATATATACGTGTGTATGCAAGTGTATATATACATATGTATATGCATATATATACATATATATACATACATATATATATATATGCATATATACATACACACATATACATATTTATGTCTATGTGTGTATGTATACAGATATACATATGTACATATATATTTACATATATATACATATATATGTGTGTGTGTACGGGCGTTTATGCGTGTCTGTATGCAAATATATGTATGTATTAATACATGTAAAAACAATTCAACAGTTAAGCACATTAGCAGTAAGCGATGTGGACAGCGCACTGACATTCATAAACACCTAGATAAAGGGATCACCTGTATGAATAACCATAATTAACTGCTTCCGGTTTCATCCTATCGGCCTGATGGTCTAGGGGTATGATTCTCGCTTAGGGTGCGAGAGGTCCCGGGTTCAAATCCCGGTCAGGCCCAGTGTTTTCCGCAGAGAAATGGAAAGCGCAACAGAGGGACTGAGGAGGAGGATGTTGACAGGTTGCCTTTGAAAGCAATGACGTTGAATGACGAGTCCAGTCAAAGCAATCGGACCATTACAATGAAACATCGGATCTGAGTAAGCACTCTGGAGTAATTCATCTGTTTAATTGTCTATCTGTTTATCTCCTTTTATGTGCATGTTTATATAATCATCTCTTCTTCAATAGAGAAGCTTGAGAGCGACGCCGGCAGCCATCGCTGGGTCACGAGAGGGAAAGGGATGCAAGCCCACGCACTCTCTGAGATTCGTCGCCCTAAACGGTAATATTAAAGCTTATGTTTAGCGGCGCATTGGGGCGATTCCGAGCATATATATATATATATATATATATATATATATAATATTTATCTATTACTCGTGTTGCAACTTTCATTGGTTCCCTGGCAGAGGAAGCGCCGCGTGAGGTCGGAAACACGTGCATTCCCGCGAGGCGATACCAGGTCAGCTTTACCGACTCGGAAAGGTCATGCGTGTCAAAGGTCAAGAGAAGAGTTGTGTGGGTTCCTCGCTCATTAAAATCCTGGCGAATTCCTCTTTCGGTTCCTCTCTAGAAGACCTCCTCAGCCTTCTGGAAAAAGGAAATTCTGCTACAGAGACCGAAGGATCCATGAGAAGGACGCCAATGCACGCATGCGCTCTTATCACGTGACTGACGCTTGAACCACGATGACCAATCTAATTGATCTTGCAATGCACATCAAGGTCGTCAAGAGCCACGAAGGATTCGCCATTAGTGATCTTCACTGAACGATACTCAACAAAAGACAAAAATACAACAGCATCTTTTCCTATCCACAGAGGCTTGGTTCCCTAGCCGTGACGCGAGTGGGACGCCGTGCCTCTCGTGGGCGTGTCCTCAGCGACCGCATCGCCTGGAACCACCGACCTGCCAGCGACGCCACGAATCGTGAAACTCCTTCAGAGCAAACGATAGGCAGCTGATGTCGCTGTTCGAATCCTTCTCAAGCTCTTTTTTCTTTTCTTCTTTTCATATGTTGATATGTTAAGGAAATAAATGAATAGTTCTTTTAAAGGACCAAATTTCAGTCCTCCATACGTCGTCACTGGAAAAAGAAAACAATTTTGACGATTTTGATGCGTTCCAGTGTAGCCGTTTTCTTTCCATGGCCGGAAACAGTTATGCTTCAACTTTTAAACTCACACCCAAATATACGAATGTGTACGCATATTTAAATATATGTATATATATGATATATATACATATATATCCATATATGTACATATATATTACATATATTTATATATATTGAGTGTTCCTTATGGATGGTACTACGACTAATAAATGCATATACATATATATGCATATATATGTATACATATATATATATATATATATATATATATATATATATATATATATATATATATATATGCATGTATGTATGTATATATATATATATATATATATATATATATATATATATATATATATATACATATATATGTATATATATAAATGTATATATGTGTGTATATGTATATATGTATACATATATACATATATATGTAATATATATATATGTATATACTTTGTGTGTGTATATCATATACATATATATATATATTTATATATATATATATATATATATATATATATACATATATATATACTTTATATGTTTATATATAAATTATCAAAAATTTCTAAACCACCCGGTATGTTTGGAAAGGAGTTGAAATCTCTTGAAACTTTGCCTGGTATTCGGCACATACACAGATACTAGTAAGACAGAAACATTTATCTACTTCTAAACAAAAGAGGCAAATTTCTATTAAACTTTCGAGTGAACTTTATGTCTTTGGAATTTAATCTTATTCCCAAACAATTCAGTTCCAAATTTCAGCACAGTGCTTTACTTCATTGACGAAAGCCACATCATTCAAACTAAAACCACCTTCGTTAGGACATACTCTTGTCATGAGAGAAGACACTTGTACCTTTATTTTTATTGTTTGGATTGGAGGATAAAAGGTAATACTCTCTTCTGAATTTCCCGATTCGGATTGGCAATGATAAGACCCACAGTAATGAAACTTTCAGACTATTGTTTCACCTTCAGTTGTATCAGATTTGAGTTATCTTAGTGGTTATAGCATGTCTCGTCTCTCTCTTTCTCTCTATGTGTGTGTGTATGTGTGTAAAAGTGCAGCATTATAAGATGCCATGCGAATCACGAATCAACAACCCTGATCGGCAACAGGTGCAGCGGGGCCGCGGCGAGTTCCACCTGGAGCGTGGCTGAAAGAGCAAGATTCATTATGATGTTATATCAGGTGGTGTAATATCGGCCTGATGGTCTAGGGGTATGATTCTCGCTTTGGGTGCGAGAGGTCCCGGGTTCAAATCCCGGTCAGGCCCAAATCCTTCGTCAGCAAAACAAATGCAGAATACTGGAAGGATAGACGTAACATTTTTCATATATATTAATGTTAAAAAAAAATAGATATAAAAATACTAGGACTTCATTTTCCTCTAACCACCTAAGTAAATCCTTGGCTATTTCCTCTGGAACTATCTGTCTGTCACCTTAGAGCTTTTCCAAGTTCCAGACCAGGTAAGAGTTGGAAAGTCTTCAACCCGCTATGGAAGCCGTCAGGTAACTACAGGTAACAGGTATCAGTCCTTGTGTTGAGTACGGTTCAGTGAAGATCACTGATGGCGTATCCTTCGTGGCTCTTGACGACCTTGATGTGCACTGCAAGATCAATTAGATTGGTCATCGTGATTCAAGTGTCAGCCACGTGAGAAGAGCGCATGCGTGCACTGGCGTCCTTCTCATGGATCCTTCGGTCTCTGTAGCAGGATTTCCGTTTTCCAGAAGGCTGAGGAGGTCTTCTAGAGAGGAACCGAAAGAGGAATCTGCCAGATTTTGATGAGCGAGGAACCCACACAACTCTTCTCTTGACCTTTGACACGCCTGACCTTTCCGAGTCGGTAAAGCTGACCTGGTATCGCCTCGCGGGAATGCACATGCTTCCGACCTCACGCGGCGCTGCCTCTGCCAGTGCTTCCTGCAACGCGGGAAATGGACCTCCGAGAGTGTGCCTCAAGTGTGGCCCTTTTGCTGTATCGCGTTATCTCTGTAAAGCCTACCCAGTTTCTTTTCAACAGCGTAAGAGACACGGATTAAAAAGAGCACTGCAGATAATGGTGTGGATTCGCCACGGAGCTGAAAACACTGACGCCAAAGCGAGAACCGAACCGCTCGACCACCAGGCCGATATCTTTGGCGGGAAAGGAGTTACACGTTTCTTCACACAGGTAGAAATGGATTCGTCATTCAACAGGTGGCATCTGTATCGATGTGCTTATGAATGTCAGCGCCCTGATACGCTTAGCTGCGTAATTCTATTTAACTGCACTAATATGTATGTATGTATATGTGTGTGTGTGTGTGTGCATCATATGTATATACAAGTACTTACACACAGATACACACACACACACACACACACATATATATATATATATATATATATATATATATATATATATATATATATATACATATATACATGTATTTATACACACACATATATATGTATATATGTATATATATTTGTTCATAGAAAAAATACATATTAAATATATATATATATATAAATATATATATATCTATATATATACCTATATATTTAAAAATATGTATAAATACATATTAATATATATATATATATATATATATATATAAATATGTATATATATATATATATATATATATATATATTTATATATGCATGTATATATATATATCCATAAACATGTATATATACGTGTGTATGCATGTGTATATATACATATGTATATACATATATATACATATATTTATATGTATACATACACACATGTACACATTTATGTCTATGGTATATGTATACAGACATAAATGTGTACATATATATTTACATATATATACATATATATATGAGTGTGTGTACAAGCGTTTATACGTGTGTCTATGTAAATATATGTATGTAGATGTAAAAACAATTCAACAGTTAAGCACATTAGCAGTAAGCGATGAAGACAGCGCACAGACGTTCATAAACACCTAGACAAAGGTATCACCTGTGGGAATAACCATAATTAACTGCTTCTTTTTAATCCTATCGGCCTGATGGTCTAGGGGTATGATTCTCGCTTAGGGTGCGAGAGGTCCCGGGTTCAAATCCCGGTCAGGCCCAGTCTTTTCCGCAGAGAAATGGAAAGCGCAACAGAGGGACCGAGGAGGAGGATGTTGACAAGTTGCCTTTGAAAGCAATGATGTTGAATGACGAGTCCAGTCAAAGCACTCGGACCATTACAATGAAACATCAGATCTGAGTAAGCACTCTGGAATAATTCATCTGTTTAATTGTCTATCTGTTTATCTCCCTGTATGTGCATGTTTATATAATCACCTCTTCTTGAGTAGAGAAGCTTGAGAGCGACGCCGGCAGCCATCGCTGGGTCACGAGCAGCATCACTTCTCCGAGAGGGAAAGGGATGCAAGCCCACGCAGTCTCTGAGATTCGTTGCCCTAAACGGTAATATCAAAGCTTATATATATATATTACCCGTGCTGCAACTTCCATTGGTTCCCTGGCAGAGGAAGCGCCGCGTGAGGTCGGAAACATGTGCATTCCCGCGAGGCGATACCAGGTCAGCTTTACCGACTCGGAAAGGTCAGGCGTGTCAAAGGTCAAGAGAAGAGTTGTGTGGGTTCGCTGCTCATTAAAACCTCCGAATTCCTGTTCCTCTCTTAGAAGACCTCCTCAGCCTTCTGGAAAACCAAAATTCTGCTACAGAGACTGAGGGATCCATGAGAAGGACGCCCGTGCACGCATGCGCTCCTCTCATGTGGCTGACGCTTGACCACGGTCACCAGTCTAATTGATCTTGCAGTGCACAAGGTCAAGGTCGTCAAGAGCCACGAAGGATACGCCATCAGTGATCTTCACTACACGATACTCAGCATAGGACAATACAACAGTAATTTTTCCTATCCACAGAGGCTTGGTTCCCTCGCCGTGACGCGAGTGGGACGCCGTGCCTCGCGTGGGCGTGTCCTCAGCGACCGCATCGCCTGGAACCACCGACCTGCCAGCGAACGCCACGAATCGGGAAACTCCTTCAGAGCAAACGATAGGCAGCTGATTTCGCTGTTCGAATCCTTCTTTAGCTCTTTTTTCTTTTTCTCTTTTTTTCATATGTAATATGTTAAGGAAAAAGTGAATAGTTCTTTTAAAGGACCAAATTTCAGTCCTCCATACGTCGTCACTGGAAAAAGAAAACAAATTTGACGATTTTGATGCGTTCCAGTGTAGTCGTTTTCTTTCCATGGCCGGAAACAGTTATGCTTCAACTTTTAAACTCACACCCACATATACGTATGTGTACGCATATTTAGATATATGTGTGTGTGTTTCTGTATATATATATATATATAGAGAGAGAGAGAGAGATAGAGAGCAAGTGATATTATGGAGTATTTTTTATGGATGGTACTACGACTATTAAAGGAATATGTATATGTATAAATATATACATATATACATATATATATATAATATATATATATATATATATATATATATATATATATATATATATATATATACTTTATATGTCTATATATAAAGCATCAAATATTTATAACCTAACCGGCATGTTTGGAAAGGAGTTGAAATCTCTTGGCACTTTGCCTGATATTCGGTACATACACAGATAATAATAAGACAGAAACATTTCACCACTTCTGAAAAAATGCAAATTTCTATTAAACTTTCGAGAGAACTTTGATGTCCGGAATTTAATCTTATTCCCAGACAATTCAGTTCCAAAT
>BOPN01001190.1:271779-274279 GCA_017312705.2 Penaeus japonicus | reverse complement strand
GAACCCACACAACTCTTCTCTTGACCTTTGACACGCCTGACCTTTCCGAGTCGGTAAAGCTGACCTGGTATCGCCTCGCGGGAATGCACATGTTTCCGACCTCACGCGGCACTTCCTCTGCCAGTGCTTGCTGCAACACGGGAAATGGACCCCCGAGAGTGTGCGTCAAGTGGCACTGGGCAAGATTATTTCCCTTTTGCTGTATAGCGTTATCTCTGCAAATCTCAGCTTTTTAAACATATATAAACACGGGTTAAAGACAAGAGTATTGGATATAATGAGTCGAGGAAGGTTAGTTTTGATGAGGCAAAACAAAGGTCTTTCTGGAAATAGTGTTTCCCACTTCGATGCCACTTCTATTTCATTCCTCTGCGGAAGTTCTAGAGGAGACTGAAATCTCTGCATCTAGTAAGCTGACCGACTAAAAGCGGACAAGAAGTGAAGTCTCTCGTGCAGAAGGTTTTCCGAAGCGCCAGATACAACTTCCACAGTAGCAACTCCAGTCTGGCGATCTTGTAGTTTAGAGTCAGTCGAGACGTCTGCCTACGAATAAGAAAGAAGTCCCATGGAAGGATATCCTTAAAAACTGCCCCAAAATCCAGGCAAAAGAAGGCCAGAAGATGGTGAAAGGCGCTCCGTTAACGCAGTAGCTACCAAGACCCCTTAAAGAGCAATATGTCAACCAGAAGCAATGCATGCCCGGATGCAATGGGAGTGTCAGGGATTTCACACAACGCAAAGGGAATTGCATCTTCTAATGGCTTTACGAAACCCGGTCTCTTCAAGAAATCATGACCGGGGAAGGTCGTCCCTCAAGCCCTGGCCCTAATTAGGGTATCATCACTTCCGGACTCTTATTTTGGGGCATCAGTCTCTCCCGCTTACCTCTTGACCTCCAATCCATAAGCATAAGTTAGCCCATCACACAAAATTGGCTCAGATAGTAGTAGTGGGGCATTTCGTATCAATCTATAAGTTTATTTTTTGTTTTTATTATCATCGTTGTTATTTTCTAAATCTATCCTTTTTTCTGTTAAGTATCACACACACACACCACATAGACCCCCCCCCCCCACACACACACATCCCACACAGACACACACACACACCACATAGACCCCCTCCCACACACACACACACATCCCACACAGACACACACACCACACACACACACAAAAGGCATCACCTGTGGGAATTAACCATAATTAACTGCTCTGCTTTTAATCTATCGGCCTGATGGTCTAGGGGTATGATTCTCGCTTAGGGTGCGAGAGGTCCCGGGTTCAAATCCCGGTCAGGCCCAGTCTTTTCCGCAGAGAAATGGAAAGCGCAACAGAGGGACCGAGGAGGAGGATGTTGACAAGTTGCCTTTGAAAGCAATGACGTTGAATGACGAGTCCAGTCAAAGCACTCGGACCATTACAATGAAACATCAGATCTGAGTAAGCACTCTGGAGTAATTCATCTGTTTAATTGTCTATCTGTTTATCTCCCTGTATGTGCATGTTTATATAATCACCTCTTCTTGAGTAGAGAAGCTTGAGAGCGACGCCGGCAGCCATCGCTGGGTCACGAGCAGCATCACTTCTCCGAGAGGGAAAGGGATGCAAGCCCACGCAGTCTCTGAGATTCGTCGCCCTAAACGGTAATATCAAAGCTTATATATATATATTACCCGTGCTGCAACTTCCATTGGTTCCCTGGCAGAGGAAGCGCCGCGTGAGGTCGGAAACATGTGCATTCCCGCGAGGCGATACCAGGTCAGCTTTACCGACTCGGAAAGGTCAGGCGTGTCAAAGGTCAAGAGAAGAGTTGTGTGGGTTCCTCGCTCATCAAAGTCCTCGCGAATTCCTCTTTCGGTTCCTCTCTAGAAGACCTCCTCAGCCTTCTGGAAAACCAAAATTCTGCTACAGAGACTGAGGGATCCATGAGAAGGACGCCCGTGCACGCATGCGCTCCTCTCATGTGGCTGACGCTTGAATCACGGTCACCAGTCTAATTGATCTTGCAGTGCACAAGGTCAAGGTCGTCAAGAGCCACGAAGGATACGCCATCAGTGATCTTCACTGAACGATACTCAGCACAGGACAATACAACAGCAACTTTTCCTTTCCACAGAGGCTTGGTTCCCTCGCCATGACGCGAGTGGGACGCCGTGCCTCGCGTGGGCGTGTCCTCAGCGGCCGCATCGCCTGGAACCACCGACCTGCCAGCGACGCCGCGAATCGTGAAACTCCTTCATAGCAAACGATAGGCAGCTGATTTCGCTGTTCGAATCCTTCTCTAGCTCTTTTTTCTTTTTCTTTTTTTCATATGTAATATGTTAAGGAAAAAGTGAATAGTTCTTTTAAAGGATCAATTTTCGATACACCATACATATTCACTGAAAAAAAACAAATTTGACGATTTTGATGAGTTCCAGAGTAGCCGTTTTCTTTCCATGGCCGGAAACATTTATGCTTCAACTTTTAAACTCACACCCACATATACGTATGTGTAC
>BOPN01001190.1:259279-261779 GCA_017312705.2 Penaeus japonicus | reverse complement strand
ACCAATCAATTCCAGAGACAAATCAAATGCTACGTCAGAGTGCAAGCGCGAATGATATCTTCTCAAGTCAAGGGATAGCGTGAGTTTATCTCCCCGACCAAAGCAGTTAGACAGGTAGGTGGGCGTGGAGGTTGATAGGCAGTCAGGTGTACTGGTAGGTAGTCAGGTACAGTGGTAGTTATGAGTGAATGTGCGTGCGTGCGTGCGTGCGTGTATGCATACGTACTTGTGTGTATGTATGTATGTCTGTATGTGTATGTATTTATACGCAATGTATATGTACG
Organism: Penaeus japonicus; assembly: GCA_017312705.2. Taxonomy (NCBI): domain Eukaryota; kingdom Metazoa; phylum Arthropoda; class Malacostraca; order Decapoda; family Penaeidae; genus Penaeus; species Penaeus japonicus. The sequence goes on along the minus strand of BOPN01001190.1, from coordinate 261,495 downwards.
TATATGCATGCACATGTAAGTATGTATGTGTGTATCTATATCTGGCTTAGTCTGTCTAAAAATCCTGCCGAAATATGTGTGTGTGTGTATCTGTATCTGCCTCAGTCTGTCTAAAAAAAACAGCCGAAAGCGCCTGTCCAGACAGCGCCGCTCGAGCCCAGGAGTTAAGCACTTCTCCGTCTGTCGCGGCGAGAGCGAGCGCCGAGCGGGGACGCTGGCTCTCACACCGTATGCTGGCACGAATGGCTGTTGTTGTGTCCGAGATGTATTTGTGGGTGTTCATGTTTCTTTTTCTTGACCTAACACGCAGGCTAAGAAATGCTTAGTTGCTATGCCCATAAGATATTAAAAACAAAAAATATAAAAAAATAAATAAATAAAAAAAGATATGATCTTTGTACTCACAAAGACATAGTACTTACTTGAATCTCTAAAAAGAAGAGTAATAAACCATAATTATATTTCTAAAAACATATTTTTCCAAGTCAGTCTTCACGGCAATTCAGATTAAAGCAGACACCAATCTTTGTATTCATTCCTCCAAGGGTCATCATCTGAAAGCAAGGGAAATATGTAAATGATAAGCAATTAATGCAATTTCTGGTGTTTTTGTGGTGTAAAAACAGTGATAAATCATATGTACATCACATAATATACATTCCTATGAGTGTGCACAAATTCTAACCCATACATACACAGACACAGAAACCGACACAGACACAGACACACACAATAAAAAAAAATCAAATAAATTGCCATTACATAAACACAAAATACCTCTTGCCAATTAGTTACTACATACTGTGAATGGTTTATCGTGATGCTGACTGTATAGATGTCAGGGAGAAGAGGATGGAAGCTGTGCAGCCACTTCGTCTGCCACACTGCACACAGACAAATGAGGTAATATTCCTGTAATAAAACAAAATAATTACTTTCCTTTCCACTCTGCTTTACATTGTATATGAATATATATACACGTTTTGGTGTGAGAGAGAGAGAGAGAGAGAGAGAGAGAGGTTCTAAATAAATAGGAGAGAAAGAAAATATGAAGGAAAACAAAGGTTTTCCACAGTAATAATCCAACTGTATGAATCCTGTAAATGAGGGAAATATATTGAACCTTATTTCCAAAGCCATTTCAAAATACTGTACTTGTATTGATGCTAAAGAACCTTACCTGCGACCTTACCTGCGACGTTAGATGCCTTAACATTCTTGAGACTACCGACCACCATAATGCTGCTACTATGGTGATGCTGGTTACGATGTGTAGAAAATGTTATTCTTTGATCCGACAGATTCCCATAAAGCCTTGAAGCTATATACATTCAGTCACCGCAAAGCATACATTACGTTTAAAAACATTAAATAGTTAGAGATCCACATTATATCAAATTTAATTTTATTCACGTGATAATGAATTTATCTCAATGTCATACCTGGGTCAAAAAGTTGGCATCTACCGTGCTTTAATGCGGATAAGTATAATGTTCCAAAAGACAAGCAACTTTTTAAATATTTAAATCAATGAACGGTTGAAATATCCATCTATTTGAAAGTTTATCGTAAATTCATTTTATGTATCGCTATTTTCAAATGTTAAACAAATATGTAACAACAATAAAACTATAAATAAATGCAAAATTTCACAAAGAAATCCATTACATGGCGTTGTATTTGTTCTATGTTGTTGTTTGTTTGTTTTTTTCCAATTCGCAATGTCTTTATCTGCTTGTAATTGAAAGATTCTTGTTCATTAGTGTGTAAGTGAAAACATACATTTATCTGCTTCACTATCTGCAAGTCTGGACTTTTCCTTCTCACACTTTCTCTTGTTTATTAGATGTTCCCCATCTCTTTCTTTCTCCCTTGTTTATCATTATCATCTTCACCATGCATAGCATCATCACCACCAAATTCCTGGATGTCCACCGACGCCACTTCGCCCACATCAAGAGTCGACCTGCGGTGCCCATGAACAGACGGAATATGCGACGATATTTCTTTCACATAATCCAACAGACACCTAAGTTTACCACTCGACCTCAAAATCATTGGTCTTCCTATAAATAGTTTCCGTATTTCTTATTGCAACACGCCATCGTTTATGTAGCCTTGTAACTGAGAACCTATAGCTCGGCCTCTTGAGGTAGCTCTAAAATAGGCCTCCCTCTTATGCACTTTAACTAACAGTTTTGTTGCATTTCAATGTG
>BOPN01001190.1:239279-241779 GCA_017312705.2 Penaeus japonicus | reverse complement strand
TTGGACTGCCACGGTCATTAACCTTATTTCCATACCATGTGACATTGTATTCGTTGTTAGTGTTGTGTTTCAAAGTTGTACCTTCGATTAGTCCCACTTTCGTAGTATTGGGCTTCGATCGCCCAAAAGAGTGTTACCGCTAACGGTAGTAAGAGAAGAAAAGGAAGGAGAAGGAAAGGAATAAACAGAAAGAAATCGCCGCGGAGACCACGGCAAAGAATAACACACATGTCAGAGAGGCCTCTATGTGTGGCCCGACCATAATCCCGTGACTGTCGTCGCCGGCGCTGACTCCGCAGCTACGATAACATAGGCCAGGAGAGGCCGCCATGTGGCCTGACTGTGACTATAAACAAGTAAAACCCATTCGAGTAAAGAACAAGACCCTTGTTCTATAGACACACTTGTAGTCTAGACACACACACGACTGATCAAGGCGTAGACACCATCGTGACGACACGTATTAGTGGGAGAGTCCACTAGTTCCGCTAAGTGTATGTATAATCGCTATTACTAAGTGAAACAGTGCCATAGTGACTTATATTAATCTTTATAGATGTATGGATTACAATGTAACCTGCCAGGATGGAACCAGTGATTGTAATGTTCTTAAGCTTCAAGTCTTTATACATTGTGACACTGTACTTGTTTACAGGTTTTGACCGCTTTCAATAAATTAGAGAGTGAGTTCTACACTGTGGTATCAGTCGTCCTCATATTGACCAATCAAATATTGCCGCCGTTGATGTAGACACCCCTGAAACCTAGAAAGGATGCCTAGGAGCGCTATGCTATGTCGACGATGGATACATGAACAATTACTGAAAGTTCCGGGAGAGATGGAGTGCAGAGTACTGACACTTACTTACGATGCACAGGTGCAAGATTGAACATGCCAGAAATACTGCTGCTGGAATTGGTCCTGCTATTAGATCCCAGATAATACCAATGGAGTGGGGAGGGCCACTGAGGCCATCCCGGGTGCAGATGGGCTTGTCAAGTAGTCCAGGTTCGCACCACGTCTGGGGTCATGCCACGCCCGATTGTGAGTTGTGCCACTTAGAGGTGGACTAATTAGAACATTTGTAAAAATGGTCAGACATATCCTTCACGTGGTATATATCTGTGTTGCACGCGTTATACCACAGACCCATCCTTAAGATACGTCTGTCCCATACGAAATAGAACAAAAATGACCTTACTTACTTAGTGATTGTATTGCTAAATACTGGAAAGGTTTTTCACCCCACGGCTGACTAATGTCATGGGAGGAGTTCAATTTCTGTGCATACGCAGGGTTGTACTCTCTCTTCATGATTGGGGACGTGGAGTTTTTTCCCTTATCCAGCAGCAATACAGATGAGGAGAGCGCATGCATATGACTAAAGTTTATAAACATTTATACGATATATATTACTTTATGTATAGTATTTGGACTGCCACGGTCATTAACCTTATTTCCATACCATGTGACATTGTATTCGTTGTTAGTGTTGTGTTTCAAAGTTGTACCTTCGATTAGTCCCACTTTCGTAGTATTGGGCTTCGATCGCCCCAAAGGGGGAGTGTTACCGCTAACGGTAGTAAGAGAAGAAAAGGAAGGAGAAGGAAAGGAATAAACAGAAAGAAATCGCCGCGGAGACCACGGCAAAATAACACATGTCCAGAGAGGCCTCTATGTGTGGCCCGACCATAATCCCGTGACTGTCATCGCCGGCGCTGACTCCGCAGCTACGATAACATAGGCCAGGAGAGGCCGCCATGTGGCCTGACTGTGACTATAAACAAGTAAAACCCATTCGAGTAAAGAACAAGACCCTTGTTCTAGACCACACTTGTAGTCTAGACACACACGACAGTCAAGGCGTAGACACCATCGTGACGACACGTAGTAATTGGGAGAGTCCACTAGTTCCGCTAAGTGCTAATAACAAGCATCGCTATTACTAAATTGACAGTGTATAAGTGATATATTAATCTTTATAGATGTATGGATTACAATGTAACCTGCCAGGATGGAACCAGTGATTGTAATGTTCTTAAGCTTCAAGTCTTTATACATTGTGACACTGTACTTGTTTACAGGTTTTGACCGCTTTCAATAAATTAGAGAGTGAGTTCTACACTGTGGTATCAGTCGTCCTCATATTGACCAATCCAAATATGCATAGACTGATGTGAGCACCCCTGAAACCTAGAAAGGATGCCTAGGAGCGCTATGCTATGTCGACGATGGATACATGAACAATTGCAAAGTTCCGGGAGAGATGGAGTGCAGAGTATTACTTACGATGCACAGGTGCAAGATTGAACATGCCAGAAATACTGCTGCTGGAATTGGTCCTGCTATTAGATCCCAGATAATACCAATGGAGTGGGGAGGGCCACTGAGGCCATCCCGGGTGCAGATGGGCTTGTCAAGTAGTCCAGGTTCGCACCACGTCTGGGGTCATGCCACGCCCGATTGTGAGTTGTGCCACCCAGGAATTGGACTAATTAG
>BOPN01001190.1:231779-234279 GCA_017312705.2 Penaeus japonicus | reverse complement strand
TTTCGGAAATTTTGGATGTTTAGAGACAACTCACCATTTTCATCTTTTAGCGATCGTGTGAATTTATTCGTGTATTCTATAACTCTGTATGATGTTTAAACGAAAATAGATTCCGAAGTATGAAAGAAAAAATGTATATGAACATATATAAAAGAAAAGTAGCAGAATCCTCTAAAATACTCTCTCTCTCGCTCTCTATCTCTCCCTCTCGCTCTAATTCTCTCCTCTCTTTCTCTTTCTCTCCTCTTTCTCTATCTCTCTCCCTCTCTCATTCTCTCTCTCTCTCTCTCCCTCTCCCTCTCTCTCTCTCTTTGTCTATCTATCTATCTCTTTTTCTCTCTTTCTTTTTCTTTCATCTCTCTCGATTTTTCTTGTCTATCTTTTTGTTTTTCTCTCCCCTCTCTCATCTCTCTGTCTCTCTTTTTTTTCATCTGTCTCTCATTCTCTCCTATCTCTCTCTCGCTCTCGCTCTCTCTCTTGCTCTCTCTCTATCTACCTCTATCTCCCTCACTCTCTCTTCCTCCCTCTCTCCCTCTTTCTCTTCCTCTTTCTCTCCCTCTCTCACTCCCTAGTTCCCTCCATCTCTCTCTCTCTCTATCTATCTTTCTCTCTCTCTCTCTATATATATATATAGATAGATAGATAGATATGTTTGTGTGTGTGTGTGTGGAATGATACAGGCTGATGAATATATATAATTAGAACATTTGTAAAAATGGTCAGACATATCCTTCACGTGGTATATATCTGTGTTGCACGCGTTATACCACAGACCCATCCTTAAGATACGTCTGTCCCGCACGAAATATAGAACAAAAATGACCTTACTTACTTAGTGATTGTATTGCTAAATACTGGAAGGTTTTCACCCGGCGGCCCAATGTCATGGGAGGAGTTCAATTTCTGTGCATACGCAGGGTTGTACTCTCTCTTCATGATTGGGGACGTGAGTTTCCCTTATCCAGCAGCAATACAGATGAGGAGAGCGCATGCATATGACTAAAGTTTATAAACATTTATACGATATATATTGCTATGTATAAGTATTTGGACTGCCACGGTCATTAACCTTATTTCCATACCATGTGACATTGTATTCGTTGTTAGTGTTGTGTTTCAAAGTTGTACCTTCGATTAGTCCCACTTTCGTAGTATTGGGCTTCGATCGCCCAAAAGGGGGGAGTGTTACCGCTAACGGTAGTAAGAGAAGAAAAGGAAGGAGAAGGAAAGGAATAAACAGAAAGAAATCGCCGCGGAGACCACGGCAAAATAACACATGTCCAGAGAGGCCTCTATGTGTGGCCCGACCATAATCCCGTGACTGTCGTCGCCGGCGCTGACTCCGCAGCTACGATAACATAGGCCAGGAGAGGCCGCCATGTGGCCTGACTGTGACTATAAACAAGTAAAACCCATTCGAGTAAAGAACAAGACCCTTGTTCTATAGACACACTTGTAGTCTAGACACACACGACAGTCAAGGCGTAGACACCATCGTGACGACACGTAGTAATTGGGAGAGTCCACTAGTTCCGCTAAGTGTATGTATAATCGCTATTACTAAATTGACAGTGTATAAGTGATATATTAATCTTTATAGATGTATGGATTACAATGTAACCTGCCAGGATGGAACCAGTGATTGTAATGTTCTTAAGCTTCAAGTCTTTATACATTGTGACACTGTACTTGTTTACAGGTTTTGACCGCTTTCAATAAATTAGAGAGTGAGTTCTACACTGTGGTATCAGTCGTCCTCATATTGACCAATCAAATATTGCCGCCGTTGATGTAGACACCCCTGAAACCTAGAAAGGATGCCTAGGAGCGCTATGCTATGTCGACGATGGATACATGAACAATTACTGAAAGTTCCGGGAGAGATGGAGTGCAGAGTACTGACACTTACTTACGATGCACAGGTGCAAGATTGAACATGCCAGAAATACTGCTGCTGGAATTGGTCCTGCTATTAGATCCCAGATAATACCAATGGAGTGGGGAGGGCCACTGAGGCCATCCCGGGTGCGAATGGGCTTGTCAAGTAGTCCAGGTTCGCACCACGTCTGGGGTCATGCCACGCTGATTGTGAGTTGTGCCACTTAGAGGTGGACTAATTAGAACATTTGTAAAAATGGTCAGACATATCCTTCACGTGGTATATATCTGTGTTGCACGCGTTATACCACAGACCCATCCTTAGACCAGTCTGTCCCGCACGAAATATAGAACAAAAATGACCTTACTTACTTAGTGATTGTATTGCTAAATACTGGAAAGGTTTTTTCACCCCGGCGGCCCAATGTCATGGGAGGAGTTCAATTTCTGTGCATACGCGAGGTTGTACTCTCTCTTCATGATTGGGGGACGTGGGTTTTTCCTTATCCAGCAATACAGATGAGGAGAGCGCATGCATATGACTAAAGTTTATAAACATTTATACGATATATATTGCTATGTATAAGTATTTGGACTGCCACGGTCATTAACCTTATTTCCA
>BOPN01001190.1:186779-191779 GCA_017312705.2 Penaeus japonicus | reverse complement strand
CCTACCAATACTAAAAAGCAGGAGATTAAGTACTAATGAAGCTATGCGTATGTGACCTGTATGGATGGTTTATGTACCAGTTGCATTATTACATGCGTATTGCACTAAAATGAGAAGAACCTGGAGACCAAAAGAAGTATAATAACCTATCATCGTGTAGTTAAAGTCGTCACTGGAAGTTTAACCTATAATAATTTTTGATAAGCTTGTAAATGGACATTCGATTTTTTCTTTCGTTTTCAAAATGATGAGCCTTAGTATATACTATTTACATCGTGTGTGTGTGTGTGTGTAAGAGAGAGAGAGAGAGAGAGAGAGAGAGAGAGAGAGAGAGAGAGAGAGAGAGACCGGAGCACCAGAATAACCAGTATTTTTTGCGATACCCTGATTAGTAATCCCTTGTTGCTTAAGGTCAAGGAAATGACCTTGCAGCGTGACGATGTACACAAAATTTATTTATTTATTACCAAATAACATATCCTATAAAATATACAGTAATTAGACCTGCCATATCTACAGGTACACCTATTTAAACCTCTGATTACCTGCTTCCTCTGTGCAACACTCTCCATTTGTATAATTGGCAAACAGAACAAGTAAAAGTCAAGAGGATTGCAAGCGACAGACCAGCAGGGAATTTCACCTTTCTGCCTCCACTTTCCCCTTTCATTTCTCCCTTTTTTCCTTTTCCTTTTGCAGAGAGGAAATATTTACTCTCTCTCTCTCTCTCTCGCTTTTACTCCGCCCTCTGTCGTCGAATCGTAAAAAGGAAAGTAAGATGGGAGTGATTCGACCATCAATAATGTCCAGATACATGCTATTTCATTCATGGACACAAGTCAGTAATTCACTAATACCTTGAACCCACCAGAACCCCGTAACCCCCCCCCCCCACTTCCTCCACCCCTTCCAACCCCTCCTCTCTTCCTCAGCACCTTCCCATTCTTTCTCCTCCTCCTCCTCCTTCCTCTAACTTCTCCTCCTCCAACGTTTCCCTTACTCTTTCTTCTTTTTCTTCTATTCCTAGTCCTCCCCCTTCATCTTCTTCATCGTCCTCTTCTTCTCTTCCTCCTCCTCCTCCTTCTCCTCCTCCTCCTCCTCCTCCTCCTCCTCCTCCTCCTCCTCCTCCTCCTCCTCCTCCTCCTCCTCCTCCTCCTCCTTCCCCTTCTCCTTCCCCTTCTCCCCCCTTCCCCTTCTCCCCCCTTCCCCTTCTCCCCCCTTCCCCTTCTCCCCCCTTCCCCTTCTCCCCCCCTCCCCTTCCCTTTCTTCCCCCCCCTCCCCACTTCTCCCCCCTTCCCCTTCTTCCCCCTCCTCCTCAACCTCTCCCTCCCACGTCCTCCCCTTCTTCCCCCTCCCCACTTGATCCCGCCCCTCACATGACCCCTGGAGGTCATCTCGGTCACACCTCACAAAACCCGAATGAGTTTGGCCTCCCCTCATGTTAACCTCATGTTCCTCATGACTGCCACACCTTCAGCGCCTCTCCTGTTGATTCCTCTATGATGTCATCTTGTTTATGAGTCATGTTTATTTTTTATTTGTGTTCTTGTTTGGTTTAGGTATGTATGTGGCATGTGGGTTGTAGGTTATTTGTTTGTAATCATACCTTTAGTCAGATGGACTTATATGGTAAGATCAATTTTCTTTACGCCCGTTTCCTCTTTCTTTTTTAAAGATTTCTCTCATCCCGTTCGTTCATTGTTCTTGCTTATATCTTCCTTTTTCGTCATCATAGCATAACCTCCCTGGCCAGAATTACAACTCAAACACTAATTAAGTAAATGCGAAAGGTTGATAATATTTGACGGTCATTTTTGAGCGAGAGGTAAAATTTAAAAATTCCAGTGACGTCACCCCCAACTTTTCTCCTTCCTTAAAGAAAACGGCGTCATTTTCTGCATTCCATTCCCTTGTGGTATAGTTCGCTCGGGGCGTGATTAACATTCAACTTTTTTCTGGATTGTTCTTGGGTACTTTTTCTTTTCATTGACTTATTTTCGTTTATTATTATCATTATTGTACTATTTTCATCATTTCTATCGTTTTCATCATTACCATTCTCAATATTATTATTATTATAATCATCGTCATTATTATTGTTATTATCATCGTCATTATTATTGTTATTATCATCGCCATTATTATTATCATCATCATCATCATCATTACTAATATCTAAATTGTAACTCCTTTTCATCCATTTCGGAATAACTAAACTTTTTTACGAAATGTTTTACGCACTCTCTTTATAATCCATTTTTTTTGTTACACATTAAGCCTTCCGAAATAGAGATATACCTATAAGCATCGTAAATCGACTAACTACAAAGAAAGACCAAACTCGCGTGCTTTTATATCTGTACTTTAGATATTGAGTGCAGCTGTCATGCAAGCTAGCGGTTTTATCAGTCACTGATACCGTAGTAACAGTCTGTTCCCTCTGCTAACCTTGATTAATTTTTCCTTTTGTCTCTGCTTCCTTGAGTCATGTCCATGTCGTTATTATGCCATTTTTATATCTTCCCCTGGTTTAATTATTAATGTTTCTTCGTGTAAGACCGTTTTCAGAGGTCCATGTGGGTAGCACTTGGAAATACGATCTATGGCGGAGATACGACCGACTCCTTATTAAGAAACAGCGCCCACGTGGAACAGAAAAAAATATATAGCCTCCGGTTTCAAATAACTGTTCTTCTTTCCCAGTGAGTTTGGTAGTTACAAGGATTAAATGCAAGTTCAGCAGCGAAATTCGATTGGAAGTCAGTGACCCTGCTGGTGTATCAGCTAACATCCCGATCGTAACAAGAGTAAAAGGTGCAGAGGTCGCCGGGCCAAAATCCCGTTAAACGCGAGATCTGGTTTGCCATTAATGTTGCTTGCTCTTCCAAGTCTGTTGTCTTTTAGGGTAGCCTGGTGGATTTGGTGGTCGTTAAGGTTGTGATACGGCCATTTTGAGTCATTCGGGTTGGAGGTATTGGCGTTGCTTTTGAGTGAAGAGGGTGAAATAAAAGCGAATTTTGGTCCAGGGTTACGTCCCTGTATCGCCCCGGTTGCCATGGCGACCGCGTAAAGTTTACAAGCAAGGAGTGAATGACATACTGTTGGCGCACGACCTTTTATTCCCACATTATTTGCTCCGTCGCGATAACGCCTATTCACCAGAACAGTATATAAACCAGTAAATTTAAAAACCAGCAAAGCCACCCAAGTGGACTCAAATAGACTGTATTCCCACACGAGGACAAAGAGCGACCACGGAATTCCCGTCCGGCAACTCGCCCTGAGCAGCTGCCGCGACTTGACTGGAACTCTGCGATAGACAGTTCTATTTCTGACGAGCTCTATGAAAGGTGATGTATTTCTCTCTCTCCCGCGGAAAGCCAGAACAAAAGCCAAGACTCTGCTCTATTCGCGAATTCCGCACAGGTTCATGAGAGACTAATTACTGCCCATTTTACGGCACTGCCTCCGAGAGAAACGTTTTCGCGAGACGAGCAGGTGGATAATATTGCAAGAGTGGATATTATTGCAAGTGTGATCTGGTGTCTGCATGGAAATCATTAAACGTTTGCCCTGGATACCTTTACTCGCAGCCGGACTTTATGAGGAGGAATTCTCGATTGGTGAGTGTTTGTGAAAGCATTTTGTTGAATTCTACTTGCGTACTTTGGTTCAGGTGTTTATTAATGTATATTTATAGGGATGGGATTAAGATACAATTGGGAATTCATTTGATATTGTTTTGATTTCGTGGAGTGTAGAAATTGAAATGTGCAAGATATTTCATTTAATTTACCGTAGCATTCTTCGCGTTGTTAAACTCTTTCGAATTTGTTGAGCTGAATTAAGTAGCTATAACAAAGCCCTCCCCGACACGTGTTTGAGGAACCATGTTATTCATTACGCCAAGGGAAATAGGCGAGGGGTGTCCTGTGCCCTCCCCCCCACCCCACCCTCCCTCCCCTTCGTGTTACCCTTCCCCCCTTCCCATGTTACCCTCTCATCCCCTCCCCTCCCCCTCCCACCCTCTCAGCCCCTCTCTTTCCCTCCCCTCTCAGCCCCTCCCTTTCCCTCCCCTTCCCCCCTTCCCATGTTACCCTCTCATCCCCTCCCCTCCCCCTCCCATCCTCTCAGCCCTCCCTTTCCCTCCCACCCTTCACCCCCTTCCCATGTTACCCTCCCTCTCCTCCCCCCTCCCACCCTCTCAGCCCCTTCCCTCCCCTCTCCCTCCCCTCTCAACCCCCCCCCACTAATTTGAGAGCACGTCTAATATAACACCTTGACCACTTCCTCTTCCTCCTCCTCCTCCTTCCCTCTCTCCTCTCCCCCCCTCCCCCTCTCCCACTTCCCCACACCCCCAAGGCAGTGATAATGCGTTTAATGGAAATATAATAGAGAGTAGAGGGAGTATAAGGAAAGGAAAGGGGGCGGGTGTGGGGGGGGGGGTCTGGCCATATCCACAACAAACATTTAGTGATATATTGTAATGGGTGGGGGTAGGGGGAGGGGGTAGGAGGGGCTGTCGCACGTGGCTTATGAATGTTAATGCTGTTATTTATTACTAGTGGTGTTATTTTTATTATTTTGTTGTTATCCTCGTCATTATTGTTGTTACCCACTGTATTATTTTTCATTGTTATGATTATTATTATTAGCATTATTAATTATTAATCATTATCATTATCAATAATAGTGAAAGTAGTATTTTCATTATTATGATTATTACCGCCATTATTAATAGTCGTCATTATTATGACTATTATTTTTTATGATTGTCTCCGTGATTTGTTTTTATTGATTTTATATTCCTGCCGCTGATAAATTTGATGGAAATATGTCGGTTTGTTAGATGTTATTATCATTAATATCGTTGTAGTATTAATGTTGCTGTTATTGTTATTGTTATTGTTATTAACATTTCTTGTTATCTATTTTCATTGGGATTACTATTATTGTTATAGGATACTATTATTATTATTACTGCTACTATTAATGATAAT
>BOPN01001190.1:174279-181779 GCA_017312705.2 Penaeus japonicus | reverse complement strand
GAGTAATAACTTCTTTTTATCGCTTTTGATAATGTGCGATTCGAAGAGAATATCTGTAAATGGTAGATTTTTTTTTTTTTTTTTTTGAACTCGAATTAGACATTTCATCGTCGCGAAGACACGTACACAATATGAAAAAAAGACAAATAAATATAGTATAGGAAAATAACAGTAACCCAATCCCAAGAAGAATAAAAAAAAACATTTACGAAAAGAAAGAAAGAAAAAAAAAATTGTCGGTAGCGCTCCAACCACAAAAGTAAACAAACGCGACATTCAATACACCGGCGCTGGAAGGGACACGGCAGAGAGAGGGAGAGAAGGGGAGAGAAGGGAGAGAAAGAGAAAAATGGGGGAGGAGGGAGAGAAAGGGAGAGGGAGACGGAGGAAGCGAGGGGGAGGGGAGGAGAGAGAGAAAGGAAGAGGGAAAGAGGTAGAGAGAGAGGTAGAGGAGGGGGACAGAAGGAAGAAGGGAGGAAGAGAAAGAGAGAGAGAGCGAGAGCAAGGCTACGGAGAGAGAGAGAGAGAGAGAGAGAGAGCAAGGGTAGGGCACGTCGGAACACAGCCGCACCGAGAGAGGTTACGCGACCCAAGAACAGGTTCGCCCAAGAACTTGGTCTTCGGTTCAGCGGAAAGACCTTAATCGCTCGGATTCTCCTCATAGGATTGTTTTTATTTTCTTATTAATTTATTGATATGTTATTGTTATTAATGATAAGGAAAAGTGGGAGGAGAAGGGGAAGTAAAGAGTGAGAGAAAGAGAGGAAATATAGAAGGAGAGAGGAAAGGAGGAAGGGACTAGGAAACAGGGAGAGAGAATTTGCGTCCAGTTGAAGTCAACATTTATATCAACAATATTATTATTACTTTAGATTTCTCTATTTTCTTCTCTTTCTCTCTGTTATCATTTTTAGTTGTAGTGCCAGAGAGATTTGCGCTAAAGAGAGAGACAGAGAGAGAAAGAGAGGGAAAGAAATATATATATATATATATATATATATATAGAGAGAGAGAGAGAGAGAGAGAGAGAGAGAGAGAGAGAGAGAGAGAGAGAGAGAGAGGAAGAGAGAGAGAGAAAGGAAGAGAGAGAGAGAGAGAGAGAGAGAGAGAGAGAGAGAGAGAGAGAGAGAGAAAGAGAGAGAGAGAGAGAAAAAAGAGAGAGAGAGAGAGAGAGAAAGAAAGAAGGAGAGAGAGAAAAAGGAAGAGAGAGAGAGAGTGAGTGAGTGAAACAGAAAGAGAGAGAGAGAGAGAGAGGTGACTTGTACCTATGACTCACCGCCACGCCCACCGCCTCTCCTTAGCCACTCCTGATGGTTAATCCAGGCTCTATAGATAGAGCCTGGATTAACCGAAGGATGTCGAGTCCCCTTCATTATAGACTTTTTATCACAGCTTCTCATTCATTATTATTCCAGTTGTTATTTCTGTTGTTGTTATTGTTATTAATACTGTTATTCTCACTATCATTAATCGTGATTATTATATTTTTTTATGTTCATTTCCATGATAATTTCTATTGCTTTTTTTAATCGTTGGTTATCAATTTTTATTTTTTATTTTATGGAGGTTTGTCCCTTTCCCAATGACTGAATATTTTTTTCTATTTCTCTTACTATCTGTCTACCATATACTATCTATCTGTCTATCTATTTCATGTCAGTTCTATCACCATTTCCATAACACTATCACTATTGTAATCGTGCATATCATGTTTTCCTTGCAATGTGCATTTCATTCTCGTTTCTGTATTGCTTGTGAAAGCAATATTCTGCTTCCGTTCAGTCTCGACTTTGTTCCCGTTTGGCAATTGCATCATCATCACTATACATCATCACTATACATCACTATGCATCATTCCAGTAACACCATTTTTCTGATGGCATCACTATACCGCTGGGTTGTATTTTATACTTGTTTTGTTTTATTTCTTTCGTATTCTGTTCCATCACTTTCTTGTGTTTCCTTATTTGGTCTCGTCTCGTCTCGTTTCGTCTCTCTCCCTCTCTTCTATTCTCTCTCTCTCTCTCTTTCATCTCTCCCTCAGCGCTCAATCATCTGCCATGATTTCATCATCATTATTCATCAGCATCGTACCACGATCATCACCACCACCACCATCATCATCATCATCATCATCATCATCATTATCATCCCCATCATCATCACCACCACCATCCTACCACCACCAAACGGACGTCTGCCACGCCCCATAAGCGCATATCAGAGACGAAAATGGGCGGCTGTGATTCTGCGACTCATCTCCGCCCACGTCTATCCCTTCGCGCCCGCATCCACGCCCAGCCGCCCGCATCCACGCCCATATCCTGCCCCAGCTTGCGTCATGGTCCTTTCTCGGCGTGGGCGCCCGCACTCGCACTCGAACTCAGGGCGGGCTTGGCTTCTTCTTGCCGCTGTGGTGTCGTACTCGGAGGAGGACTCTCGGACTCAGGGGCTTGAGCCTCCGGGTGCTCGCGTGGCTTGGCTCGGGTGGCTTGGTGTTGCTGGTGTTGGTTGTTGGTTATGATCGTCTACCGTAAGTTATCTTTTTTTTTATTCTTACTCTTTTTCATCGTTATTATCATCATTACCACCACGACCATCAATACCATCACCACCATCTCCAGTATCATCACACCATTACCATCATCACCACCATCCTCGTCATCATCATCATTACCACTACCACCACCAGCATCACCACCATCCTCGTCATCATCATCATTACCACTACCATCATCATCATCACCACCATCATCACCACCACCACCATCATCATAATCATCACCACCATCATCACCATCATCATCATCATTATCATCATCATCATCATCATCATTAAACACCACCCCGCGCAGGACGACCAGAGCGCTGCGACCCGAGGAAATCAACCGGAAATTAAGAGCGCGATGGACAACGACAACCAAACTTAGAAAACATAATTTGGTTGATCAGGTTAATCTCTTCAGGAAAAAGGCTTTGGTTCCCAGTTTGGAATTCTGGCGATTCAGCAGTTCAGCAGGGGATGGGGGGGGAGGGGGGGGCGGTCGGCTGTTTCCTGGTAGCTGGAATAAGGCGCTCTCTCTCTCTCTCTCTCTCTCTCTATTTTTCTTTCTTTCTTTCTCTCCCTCCCTCCCCCCTCTCTATCTGTCTATCTATCTATCTGTCTCTCTTTCTCTCGCGGTGCCTATCAAGTGGATAAGTAGTGGAGACTCAATCGTATACATAGACACATACACTAGCACACACATAGCCATTCACGTATGTACACTGATATACCTACTAACACACACAGAGCCGACCACACGCACACGCACGCATGCACGCACTCACACACACACACACACACACACACACACACACACACACACACACACACACACACACACACACACACACACACACACACACACACAACAAAAACCGCCGCCATTTTATTTTCTCAGCTGACGAAGAGGAAGCTGTCAGTGCATTGTTGCTTTGGGAAGATTTTGCAATCCTAATGAAGCCTGTCATGATCTTCTATTATTATTATTATAAATATTTGCCTCTGGGTTAAGGCGGGAGATGGACAAATAAGCGTTGAATAAAGTATAGTGCAAAAGGTTGTATTCAGTTTGTTTTTACGTTTTTTTTTTTGTGGTTCATGACAAACAAATTCTCTTTGTTTGTTTATTGTTATTATCTACGCATGTTTATTACTATATTTCATTAATTATTGTTCTGTTTGCTCTTATTTACCGTAATTGTTCCTCCTTTTTATCTTAATTGATGATTCTTAATCAGCGGAAGTGGTGTTTTAAATCGCATTAAAAGAGTTAACCTAATAAAGCTTATACATGTCCCTCGTGGCCATAATTTCCAAGTTAAAGTGAAATTGCCTATAGTTGCTGAGAAACTGGTTTATTGGCATTGTTATTAGCCAGATTTATTTAGGTAAACTTTGCAATTACAGACACGAAATGAGAGCTTCCTTTGTGTTAGTCACTGTGGTATGGCCGGGGTTGGTATGTCAGGAACCGGATTTTCGTTTTCTTTCCTTCTCCTTTTCGCTCTCTCTCTCTCTCTCTTTCTTTCTCCTCTCTCTCTCTCTCTCTCTCTCTCTCTCTCTCTCTCTCTCTCTCTCTCTCCCTCCCTCCCTCCCTCCCTCCCTCCCTCCTTCTGTCTCTCTCTCTCTCCCTCTCCCTCTCCCCTTCTCTCTCTCCCTCTCCCTCACCCTCTCTCCCTCCCTCCCTCACTCTCCCTCTCTCCCATTCTCAGCCTCTCCATCCCTCCCACCTATCTCTCTCTCTTTCCTCTCTTTTCTCTCATTTTCCCGGTTTTCACACCTTACCCATTTTCAACACTTAGGCAAAGGTGCAGAAAAGCGAAAATCGAGATCAGGTTACTGTGTGACATATGACAAAGACGTCCTTTATGTCGGGGTGAAAGTCAAAGCTCCATTACTCAACGTTTCGGTCAGCGCGCCGCCGCCCTCGGGTAGGATTTCCTCTTTGCTTCGTCGAGCGAAATCAAACCTCCCCCTCCTACCCCTCCTATCCCCCTCCAAGCGCCGCCCCCGCCGCGAGCGTGCGGGAGGTTGCTAGCAAGGAGCGAGAAGGGGGAAGGGGGGGGGCAGGAGAGGGGAGAGGTACTAGGGGGAGTTACGCGCGTGCGTTTGAATTATTTGTGATATTCCGTTTTGCTTCCCTTCCTCCATCCTCCCTCCCTCCCTCCCTCCCTCTTACACCCACACACTAACGAAGCATTATCGAAATGGTCGTTCAATCATTAGCGAACGCCGTTACAATCAGACTAAAAACTTTCTGAATTGATGGTTGCTCTCCCGGTAATTGATAGATAAATAGATCTGTACGTAGATAAATGGATGGAAATTAGATATCTATGCGCTAAAGATAATTTGCATATAAACGTTTTAGATTATAAACAGTTAGATAAACTCATTTAGATAAACAAATTGTTTGTGGACGGTCGTTAGTAGTTACGCGTTTGGATAGACAGATGAATATCCATGTTGTACACAGCTTCCTGTTGCCAAACAAATATTGAATGATAAATGCAGTGGATATTGTGTAGATATTAAATGCACTTGCTGTACACTTGCTCTCATTAGCAAATGTATATCACACACACACACACACACACACACACACACACACACACACACACACACACACACACACACACACACACACACACACACACACACACACACACATACATACACACACAAACACACATATCTACCTACCTGCGTGTGACGAAGAAATTAAAAACCAATAGACAAACCATGCAATCAAATAAATAGATTGAACTCAACCTTTATCAAATAAACAAAAAATAATTCAATTACTCATCCATTATTCCTCTGCTCTTTTCCCCCTCCCTCTCCTTCTCCTCCCTCTCCCTCTCCCTCTCCCTCTCCCTCTCCCTCTCCCTTTCCCTTCACAACATCCTTCCCCTTCTCTCACTCTCTATTCCTTCCTTCCCCCTATTTTCATTTCCACAGCCTCTCGTTTCTCCCCCCCCTTCCCTCCCCCCCTCTTCCCCTTCCCCTTCCCCAGCCTCTCCTTCCTTCTCCCTCCCCACCTCTCTCTTCCTCAACCCCCCCCCCCCCCTCCGAGACAATCGAATACCTGAAATCCTTCTTCCTTCTTAAGCGATTAGGACAGGATCCCCCCCCCTTAACCCCTGCCCCTCGATCCCCTTTCATCACCCCCCCCCCTTTTCCCCTCTACCCCACCTCCCCTCCCCTCCCCTCCCCTCCCCTCCCCCGTCTCCGGGTTTCTTAACTCTCTTGCTCCTTCCCCCTTCTACCCCCCCATCTCTCCTCCCCCTCTTACTCCCTCTCTATCCTTACCCTTTCCCTCTCAACCCACCCCCTCCCCCTTTCCCTCCCTCCCTTCCTCCCTTCCTCCCCACACCATCCTTCCCCTCCTTTCCCCTAAACCGAGAGAGAGGGAGAGAGAGAGAGAGAGAGAGAGAGAGAGAGAGAGAGAGAGAGAGAAAGAGTGGAAGAGAGAGAGAAGCCTTTCACCCGATAAAAAGAGAGAGAGAGAGACGGGAATACGAAACACAAACAAACCAAAAAAGAGAGAAGACTAACAGAATTAAAAGAAGAAAAAGAAAAACCCAAACCAGGTGAAAATAGATCATTCCCCGAAGAGTAGACGCGACAAAAAAAAAAAAAAAAAACAGAAGACACACAGAGAATAAAAAAAAGGAAAACCCAAACCAGGCGAAAATAGATGATTCCCCGAAGAGCAGAGTAGACGCGAGGGCAGAGCCGACCTCCGGCGTGGGTCGCGTGACAGCCGCCCCCGAGCCGAGCCGTGAAGGGGAAGTGAATCGTCTTAGCGTAGGAGGGGACGTCGGCCGCTGGCTGAGGGGAGACGCGAGGGGTCGAGGCGAGGGGAGACACGAGGGCAGTCAGGGCATGTCGGGTCATCGCCGGCGCCTCTGATCAATACGAGGGAGACAATCAGTACTGCGTGATGTTGCATGGAATGGAGGGGGTGGGGGGGAAGGAGGGGAGGGAGTGAGAAGGGGGAGAAGGAGAGGGAGGGATGGAAGGAGGGTGTGAGGAAGGGAGAGAAGGAGAGGGAGGGATGGAAGGATGGATGGAGGGTGTGAGGAAGGGAGAGAAGGAGATGGAGGGATGGAAGGATGGATGGAGGGTGTGAGGAAGGGAGAGAAGGAGAGGGAGGGCTGGAAGGAGGGAGTGAGAAGAGGGAGGAGAGGGAGGGATGGATGGAGGGTGTGAGGAAGGGAGAGAGAGGGAAGGAGTGATTTGAGGTAGAACTAGAGGGAGGGAGTGAGAAGAGGGAGAAGGAGAGGGAGGGAATGAGGAAGGGAAAGCGATTGGGAGTAAGGAAGGAAGAGAGGGAGAGAGGAAGAGTGATGGAAAGAGGGAATGGAGGAGTTTAAGAGAGAAGAAGTGAGGAAGGGAGGGAGAGAGGGGAGGGGGATGTAGGGGGAGAAGTAGACAGAGATAGAACATAAGAAGAGAAGGAGAAGGGAGGGAGAGGAGGGGGGTAGGTAGGTGGGAGCAACAGCATACACGAGGAAATAGTTAGAGTGGAAATAATTACGGTTCGATTATTATCCGCAATTAAATTGATAAAAGGGACGATTGTTTGTGATGACGGGAACAACACAGCGTGAAAGTGAGGCGAAGGTGAGTGATGAAAGGATCTCGCCATTATTAAACCCAGTTCGTGATCCGATGGAGAACAAGTCTACATGCGGGTCGTGTCGGCGCGGTGTTCTTGTTCATTGTTCACGGGAGTTGGTTGTGGGGGGCGGGGGCGGGGGAGGGGGAGAGGGGGGGTAATTAGGGTTTTGTGTGTGTGTGTGTGTGTGTGTGTGTGTGTGTGTGTGTGTGTGTGTGTGTGTGTGTGTGTGTGTGTGTGTGTAATGAGAGAGTGTGCGTGCGTGCGCTCGTACATGTAATTGAACGATATCCGCAGAATCGGCAGGTAATTCTCCCCCACCGCATCCCCC
>BOPN01001190.1:156779-159279 GCA_017312705.2 Penaeus japonicus | reverse complement strand
TCTGGCCAGCGAAGCGTGTCCCGCGTGTCCAATACATGCTCCTGCGTCGTATATTCCCGTGTCCTAAAGTGACCTTCATGAATATGCAAATGATCTACATCGTAAAGATATAACGAAAATGATGACGAGAGTTTATATTGAAGAGAGAACCTTGATCATTAATGAAGTTGATATAAACTGTAAGAGTAGAAGAATTAATGATTATCACTGTTATTAGTGTGGTTATCCTTGTCATCTGTATTACTGATTTAAGTAAGGAAGTGTGTGCACGCGTGTTTGCATTAAGTTGTGTGCGTGCGTGCGTGCGTGCGTGTGTAATGGGGGGGGGGGGAGGTGACGCATGTGTAACAGTATATCTTAACACTTGTGTGAATATGTGTGTGTGCTTTTATAATATCTTTACTGTTTCTAAGACTCAAGTTAATGATTTCGTGCTTGCCTCATGTATAGAACCAGACCTTTAATTAGGCGCGGGCCGATGTTATTACCGCAGTTGCACTCAAATTAACCTTTCCGAAGACACAGCGACCCCTTTCTTGCGACATCGTCAACGCAGAATGAAAGAGCGAGGCGCCTCAATTGCACGGCAGTAAACGCATCAAGAGTAATGCTAATAATGATCATTGCACACACGATAACGACGGAGATATTGTCGCGTAATTGTGATTTGAAATGACGGACGAGAAAGTGTTGCATTGCATTGTGCTGGAGGGTTTTTGTGCGTTCGTTCATTACGCTCCTTCCCCTACCCCACCCCTCCCCCTCCCTCATCTCCATCCTCTCATCTGTATCCTCTCCTCCCCCCTTATCTCCACCTACCCTCCCCCCTCCCTATCCCTCCTTCGCTCCTTCTTCTCCTCCTTCCTTTTTCACCCCCCCCCCCCTTTCGTTCTCCGTTTTCCCTCCTTCCCTCCCCTCCATCTCTTCCTCCTCTCCCCCTCCCTTTTCCCTCCTCCCTTTTCCCTCTTCCCTTTTCCCTTTTCCCTCCTCTCTCCTCTCTCCTCTCCCCTCCCTCCTCCCCTTCCCCCATTCCTCATATCCCCCCCCTCCCTCCATTGCAAGAGAAGGAGGTAAACGCGCTCTGTGGATGACGTCACGCCCTGCAGGGGATACGAACGTTCCCGGAAATTGCAGACGGATAATTTGATATCCTCTTCGCAACAATCTCATTATTTGTGTTTTTTTAAAATGTTTTTGTGGTTATGTCTTTTTTTATGACTTTCTTTTTTTATTGTCGTTGTTGCATATTGCACTTCCGGCGTTTGATTGAACAGATATTAACATGGCGGCAGGACATGGCTATATTATCTGTATTTTTATTGTCGTTTCGTTGATTTGTTTGTTATGGAATTTTGTTTGTGTTTGTCAGCATTGCAATTACTTATTTATTTTGCATTTTTGTTGTTAATGATATTGTTATATTATTTCGCTTTGTTGCAATATCATCTATTTATTCGCGTCTGTCAAAAGGAAGTAATTTACGTCGGGAATAGAACGACTTTCTACACAAACAGAAGGCATCGGGGAGAGACTGCTTGAAGGAACGAGTGGAGTCAGACAAACACACACACACTCACATTCACACTCGCACTCACATTCACACTCACAATCACAATCACAGTCACAATCACAATCACACACACACAAACGTACACACACTCTCTCACTCACTTACTCACTTAGACACTCACTCACTCACTCACTCACTCACTCACACTCACATACACACACACACACACACATACTCTCTCTCTCTCCCTCTCCCCACCCTCCCTCCCTCCCACACCCACTCCCACTCCCACTCCCACTCCCACTCACACAGACAAACCCTTGCCGTTGTGCGCCGTCAGTAGGTTTTATTGATCATCTACTGCATGACAAGGGAGGGGGGAGGGGGGGGAGAGAGAGCATGAGCAGCCAGCGGAATCATGCAAAACTCAGCATGACTGCACACAACGCACAACAGGAATTGGCTCTTTGGCACTCTGCATGACAAGAAGTGTGCTGTGCGCCTGTTGCCCTTCGTGTGTGGCCGCGTTGTTGTATCTCTCTCTCTCTCTTTCTCTCTTTCTCTCTCTCATTCTATTTCTTTCTTTCTCTCTCTCTCTCTCTCTCTCTCTCTCTCTCTCTCTCTCTTTCTTTCTCTCTTTCTCTCTCTCATTGTATTTCTTTCTTTCTCTCTCTCTCATTCTCTCTCTCTCTTTCTTTCTCTCTTTCTCTTTCTCTCTCTCTTTCTCTCTCTCTCTCTCTCTTTCTCTCTCCCTCCCTCCCTCTCCCTATGTTTGTGTGTGTGTTTGTTTTCAGCGGGAGAGGGGGGGAAGGGGAGATGAAAAATATATGAGAAAGAAATCTCTCTCTCTCTCTCTCTCTCTCTCTCTCTCTCTCTCTCTCTCTCTCTCTCTCTCTCTCTCTCTCTCTCTCTCTCTCTCTCTCTCTCTCTCTCTCTCTCTCTCTCTCTCTCTCTCTCTCTCTCTCTCTCTCTCTCTCTCTCTCTCTCATT
>BOPN01001190.1:144279-149279 GCA_017312705.2 Penaeus japonicus | reverse complement strand
CTCCTACTCTTCTCCCTCTTCTCCTTCCTCCTCTTCCTCTTCTCCTTCCTTCTCCTCCCGTTCTCCCTCCTCCTCCTACTCTTCTCCCTCTTCTCCTTCCTCCTCTTCCTCTTCTCCTTCCTTCTCCTCCCGTTCTCCCTCCTCCTCCTACTCTTCTCCCTCTTCTCCTTCCTCCTCTTCCTCTTCTCCTTCCTTCTCCTCCCGTTCTCCCTCCTCCTCCTACTCTTCTCCCTCTTCTCCTTCCTCCTCTTCCTCTTCTCCTTCCTTCTCCTCCCGTTCTCCCTCCTCCTCCTACTCTTCTCCCTCTTCTCCTTCCTCCTCTTCCTCTTCTCCTTCCTTCTCCTCCCGTTCTCCCTCCTCCTCCTACTCTTCTCCCTCTTCTCCTTCCTCCTCTTCCTCTTCTCCTTCCTTCTCCTCCCGTTCTCCCTCCTCCTCCTACTCTTCTCCCTCTTCTCCTTCCTCCTCTTCCTCTTCTCCTTCCTTCTCCTCCCGTTCTCCCTCCTCCTCCTACTCTTCTCCCTCTTCTCCTTCCTCCTCTTCCTCTTCTCCTTCCTTCTCCTCCCGTTCTCCCTCCTCCTCCTACTCTTCTCCCTCTTCTCCTTCCTCCTCTTCCTCTTCTCCTTCCTTCTCCTCCCGTTCTCCCTCCTCCTCCTACTCTTCTCCCTCTTCTCCTTCCTCCTCTTCCTCTTCTCCTTCCTTCTCCTCCCGTTCTCCCTCCTCCTCCTACTCTTCTCCCTCTTCTCCTTCCTCCTCTTCCTCTTCTCCTTCCTTCTCCTCCCGTTCTCCCTCCTCCTCCTACTCTTCTCCCTCTTCTCCTTCCTCCTCTTCCTCTTCTCCTTCCTTCTCCTCCCGTTCTCCCTCCTCCTCCTACTCTTCTCCCTCTTCTCCTTCCTCCTCTTCCTCTTCTCCTTCCTTCTCCTCCCGTTCTCCCTCCTCCTCCTACTCTTCTCCCTCTTCTCCTTCCTCCTCTTCCTCTTCTCCTTCCTTCTCCTCCCGTTCTCCCTCCTCCTCCTACTCTTCTCCCTCTTCTCCTTCCTCCTCTTCCTCTTCTCCTTCCTTCTCCTCCCGTTCTCCCTCCTCCTCCTACTCTTCTCCCTCTTCTCCTTCCTCCTCTTCCTCTTCTCCTTCCTTCTCCTCCCGTTCTCCCTCCTCCTCCTACTCTTCTCCCTCTTCTCCTTCCTCCTCTTCCTCTTCTCCTTCCTTCTCCTCCCGTTCTCCCTCCTCCTCCTACTCTTCTCCCTCTTCTCCTTCCTCCTCTTCCTCTTCTCCTTCCTTCTCCTCCCGTTCTCCCTCCTCCTCCTACTCTTCTCCCTCTTCTCCTTCCTCCTCTTCCTCTTCTCCTTCCTTCTCCTCCCGTTCTCCCTCCTCCTCCTACTCTTCTCCCTCTTCTCCTTCCTCCTCTTCCTCTTCTCCTTCCTTCTCCTCCCGTTCTCCCTCCTCCTCCTACTCTTCTCCCTCTTCTCCTTCCTCCTCTTCCTCTTCTCCTTCCTTCTCCTCCCGTTCTCCCTCCTCCTCCTACTCTTCTCCCTCTTCTCCTTCCTCCTCTTCCTCTTCTCCTTCCTTCTCCTCCCGTTCTCCCTCCTCCTCCTACTCTTCTCCCTCTTCTCCTTCCTCCTCTTCCTCTTCTCCTTCCTTCTCCTCCCGTTCTCCCTCCTCCTCCTACTCTTCTCCCTCTTCTCCTTCCTCCTCTTCCTCTTCTCCTTCCTTCTCCTCCCGTTCTCCCTCCTCCTCCTACTCTTCTCCCTCTTCTCCTTCCTCCTCTTCCTCTTCTCCTTCCTTCTCCTCCCGTTCTCCCTCCTCCTCCTACTCTTCTCCCTCTTCTCCTTCCTCCTCTTCCTCTTCTCCTTCCTTCTCCTCCCGTTCTCCCTCCTCCTCCTACTCTTCTCCCTCTTCTCCTTCCTCCTCTTCCTCTTCTCCTTCCTTCTCCTCCCGTTCTCCCTCCTCCTCCTACTCTTCTCCCTCTTCTCCTTCCTCCTCTTCCTCTTCTCCTTCCTTCTCCTCCCGTTCTCCCTCCTCCTCCTACTCTTCTCCCTCTTCTCCTTCCTCCTCTTCCTCTTCTCCTTCCTTCTCCTCCCGTTCTCCCTCCTCCTCCTACTCTTCTCCCTCTTCTCCTTCCTCCTCTTCCTCTTCTCCTTCCTTCTCCTCCCGTTCTCCCTCCTCCTCCTACTCTTCTCCCTCTTCTCCTTCCTCCTCTTCCTCTTCTCCTTCCTTCTCCTCCCGTTCTCCCTCCTCCTCCTACTCTTCTCCCTCTTCTCCTTCCTCCTCTTCCTCTTCTCCTTCCTTCTCCTCCCGTTCTCCCTCCTCCTCCTACTCTTCTCCCTCTTCTCCTTCCTCCTCTTCCTCTTCTCCTTCCTTCTCCTCCCGTTCTCCCTCCTCCTCCTACTCTTCTCCCTCTTCTCCTTCCTCCTCTTCCTCTTCTCCTTCCTTCTCCTCCCGTTCTCCCTCCTCCTCCTACTCTTCTCCCTCTTCTCCTTCCTCCTCTTCCTCTTCTCCTTCCTTCTCCTCCCGTTCTCCCTCCTCCTCCTACTCTTCTCCCTCTTCTCCTTCCTCCTCTTCCTCTTCTCCTTCCTTCTCCTCCCGTTCTCCCTCCTCCTCCTACTCTTCTCCCTCTTCTCCTTCCTCCTCTTCCTCTTCTCCTTCCTTCTCCTCCCGTTCTCCCTCCTCCTCCTACTCTTCTCCCTCTTCTCCTTCCTCCTCTTCCTCTTCTCCTTCCTTCTCCTCCCGTTCTCCCTCCTCCTCCTACTCTTCTCCCTCTTCTCCTTCCTCCTCTTCCTCTTCTCCTTCCTTCTCCTCCCGTTCTCCCTCCTCCTCCTACTCTTCTCCCTCTTCTCCTTCCTCCTCTTCCTCTTCTCCTTCCTTCTCCTCCCGTTCTCCCTCCTCCTCCTACTCTTCTCCCTCTTCTCCTTCCTCCTCTTCCTCTTCTCCTTCCTTCTCCTCCCGTTCTCCCTCCTCCTCCTACTCTTCTCCCTCTTCTCCTTCCTCCTCTTCCTCTTCTCCTTCCTTCTCCTCCCGTTCTCCCTCCTCCTCCTACTCTTCTCCCTCTTCTCCTTCCTCCTCTTCCTCTTCTCCTTCCTTCTCCTCCCGTTCTCCCTCCTCCTCCTACTCTTCTCCCTCTTCTCCTTCCTCCTCTTCCTCTTCTCCTTCCTTCTCCTCCCGTTCTCCCTCCTCCTCCTACTCTTCTCCCTCTTCTCCTTCCTCCTCTTCCTCTTCTCCTTCCTTCTCCTCCCGTTCTCCCTCCTCCTCCTACTCTTCTCCCTCTTCTCCTTCCTCCTCTTCCTCTTCTCCTTCCTTCTCCTCCCGTTCTCCCTCCTCCTCCTACTCTTCTCCCTCTTCTCCTTCCTCCTCTTCCTCTTCTCCTTCCTTCTCCTCCCGTTCTCCCTCCTCCTCCTACTCTTCTCCCTCTTCTCCTTCCTCCTCTTCCTCTTCTCCTTCCTTCTCCTCCCGTTCTCCCTCCTCCTCCTACTCTTCTCCCTCTTCTCCTTCCTCCTCTTCCTCTTCTCCTTCCTTCTCCTCCCGTTCTCCCTCCTCCTCCTACTCTTCTCCCTCTTCTCCTTCCTCCTCTTCCTCTTCTCCTTCCTTCTCCTCCCGTTCTCCCTCCTCCTCCTACTCTTCTCCCTCTTCTCCTTCCTCCTCTTCCTCTTCTCCTTCCTTCTCCTCCCGTTCTCCCTCCTCCTCCTACTCTTCTCCCTCTTCTCCTTCCTCCTCTTCCTCTTCTCCTTCCTTCTCCTCCCGTTCTCCCTCCTCCTCCTACTCTTCTCCCTCTTCTCCTTCCTCCTCTTCCTCTTCTCCTTCCTTCTCCTCCCGTTCTCCCTCCTCCTCCTACTCTTCTCCCTCTTCTCCTTCCTCCTCTTCCTCTTCTCCTTCCTTCTCCTCCCGTTCTCCCTCCTCCTCCTACTCTTCTCCCTCTTCTCCTTCCTCCTCTTCCTCTTCTCCTTCCTTCTCCTCCCGTTCTCCCTCCTCCTCCTACTCTTCTCCCTCTTCTCCTTCCTCCTCTTCCTCTTCTCCTTCCTTCTCCTCCCGTTCTCCCTCCTCCTCCTACTCTTCTCCCTCTTCTCCTTCCTCCTCTTCCTCTTCTCCTTCCTTCTCCTCCCGTTCTCCCTCCTCCTCCTACTCTTCTCCCTCTTCTCCTTCCTCCTCTTCCTCTTCTCCTTCCTTCTCCTCCCGTTCTCCCTCCTCCTCCTACTCTTCTCCCTCTTCTCCTTCCTCCTCTTCCTCTTCTCCTTCCTTCTCCTCCCGTTCTCCCTCCTCCTCCTACTCTTCTCCCTCTTCTCCTTCCTCCTCTTCCTCTTCTCCTTCCTTCTCCTCCCGTTCTCCCTCCTCCTCCTACTCTTCTCCCTCTTCTCCTTCCTCCTCTTCCTCTTCTCCTTCCTTCTCCTCCCGTTCTCCCTCCTCCTCCTACTCTTCTCCCTCTTCTCCTTCCTCCTCTTCCTCTTCTCCTTCCTTCTCCTCCCGTTCTCCCTCCTCCTCCTACTCTTCTCCCTCTTCTCCTTCCTCCTCTTCCTCTTCTCCTTCCTTCTCCTCCCGTTCTCCCTCCTCCTCCTACTCTTCTCCCTCTTCTCCTTCCTCCTCTTCCTCTTCTCCTTCCTTCTCCTCCCGTTCTCCCTCCTCCTCCTACTCTTCTCCCTCTTCTCCTTCCTCCTCTTCCTCTTCTCCTTCCTTCTCCTCCCGTTCTCCCTCCTCCTCCTACTCTTCTCCCTCTTCTCCTTCCTCCTCTTCCTCTTCTCCTTCCTTCTCCTCCCGTTCTCCCTCCTCCTCCTACTCTTCTCCCTCTTCTCCTTCCTCCTCTTCCTCTTCTCCTTCCTTCTCCTCCCGTTCTCCCTCCTCCTCCTACTCTTCTCCCTCTTCTCCTTCCTCCTCTTCCTCTTCTCCTTCCTTCTCCTCCCGTTCTCCCTCCTCCTCCTACTCTTCTCCCTCTTCTCCTTCCTCCTCTTCCTCTTCTCCTTCCTTCTCCTCCCGTTCTCCCTCCTCCTCCTACTCTTCTCCCTCTTCTCCTTCCTCCT
>BOPN01001190.1:142500-144179 GCA_017312705.2 Penaeus japonicus | reverse complement strand
CACACACGCACACACACACACACACACACACACACACACACACACACACACACACACGACCTTGCCTCGTGACAAGGAACTCAAACACAAACGAGCAGTTGGTCATTAGCGGCGCCTCACGACCTTTTCCCTTCTGCCAGGCGCTGGTTAATGGCCTCTTTTTGTTTTCATTTGTTGTTATTATTATCATTGTTATGATTGTTGTTATTATTATCATTATTATGATTTTTATTATTACTATTATACTTATTATTATTATTATTATTATTATTATTATTATTATTATTATTAAATTTATTATAGTTGCTATATTTATTTCATTATTAGTAGTGTTACTATTATTTTTATTATCGTTATTACAATGGTGCTTACCCGCTGGGTGAGAGAATAAGAGAGAGAGAGATGCAGCCACAGACACAAAACAACACCAAAGAATGAAACGGGAGAGAAAGAGAAATCCGAGAGAAACAGAGAGAAAGACAAGCCAAGCGTCGACGAGCGAAAGAGAATCGCGAAATCCGAACTAGGTTGCTTGATCGGGTGTCGCTACAGGAGAGAGAGATGTGCAGGCCTCAAGCAGGAGGTCTCCCTCTCCCCCCCCCCTCAATATTTCTTTCTTTCCTCTCTCTCTCTCTCTCTCTCTCAGTATTTCTTTCCTCTCTCTCTATATCTATCTCCCTCTCCCTTTACCTTTCCATTTTCCTTTCCGTCTCCCCCCCCCCCCCTATATTTCTTTCTTTCCTCTCTCTATCTCTATCTCCCTTTCCCATTCCCTCTCCCTTTCCCTTTCCCTTTCCATCTCCCCCCCCCCCCACCTCACCTATATTTCTTTTTTTCCTCTCTCTCTCTCCCTCCCTCCTCCTCCCTCTCTCCCTCTCTCTCTCTCTCTTTCTTCTTTTTTTGTTTTGTTTTTGTCTCCCCCCCCCTCTCTCTCTCTCTCTCTCTTCTCTTCTCTCTCTTCCTATTTCCTTCCCCCTTCCTCCCTTTCCCGCCCTCCCTCCTGCCACCTCCCCCCCCGGCCGCAAGAACCTCGACCGCAGTTTTCGACCGCATGCGACCGTCTCTGTTTCCGCATGCGTCTCCGCGAAGGTCTGACTGAAGACGCTCGCTCGAAGGATCGAATTTTGCGGGAAAAAAGGTGCGCGTTTTTTCTTTGTGTGGTTTGCGTGTTTCTTTGTTGGCTTTACTCTTCTTTTTTGTCTTTTCTTTCTGCTTTTGTGAGATTGAGGGAAGAGGAGAGAGGGGGGGAGGTGGAATGGAGAGGGAGGGGAGAAGAAAAAAGGAGGGGGAGGGGAAGAGAAGAGAAAAGGTGTTTTGATTTTTTTGTCTTCTTTGTTTGTTCCATTGTTGTTTTATTGGCTGTCTGTCTGTTTGCTTTTTGTTGTTGTTTTTTCCTTTCATGTGTGTTTGTCTTTTTTTTCTTTTTTTTTTAGTTTCTGTCCTCTTTTATTTTTTTCGTCTTTTTCCCCGTCGTTTTCTTCTCGTTGTTTTTATTGTGATTCTTCTTTGATATCCTTTGCTTTTTTATTTCTTTATTTTCTTCGTCTACTTCTTCCTTTTTCTTACTTTTTCTACTTCTTCCTCCTTTGTCTCTTCATTCTCCTTATCCGTCTGTACCTCTTTCTCTTCTTCCTCCTTTTATTACTCCTTCTCCTCTTCTCCCTCTTCTCCTTCTCCTC
>BOPN01001190.1:135000-140000 GCA_017312705.2 Penaeus japonicus | reverse complement strand
CACACACACACACACACACACACACACACACACACACACACACACACACACACACACACACACACACACACACACGCACACACGCACACACACGAGAGACAGAAGGAGCAAAAAGCACTCCCTCTCCCACGCGACTGAACGCAAGCAACACGAGGAAGCGAGATCACACAAAGGGACAACTTCCTTCTCCCTCGCTCCCTCCTCCTCCTCCTCCTCCTCTTCTTGATCTTCTTCTTCTTTCCTCCCCTCCTCTTCCTCCTCCTCCTCCTCCTCTTTCTCTTCTTGCTCTTCTTCTCTTCTTGACCTCCTCTTCCTCCTCCTCCTCCTTCTCTTCTTGCTCTTCTTCTCTCTCCCCCCTCCTCTTCCTCCTCTTCCTTCTCCTCTTACTCTTTTTCTTCTTTCTTCCCCCTCCTCCTCCTTCTCTTCTTGCTCTTCTTCTCTCTCCCCCCTCCTCTTCCTCCTCTTTCTTCTCTTCTTGTTCTTCTTGCTCTTCTTCTTCTTGCTCTTCTTCTTCTTCCCCCCCCCCTCCTCTTCCTCCTCCTCCTTCTCTTCTTGCTCTTCTTCTTCTTTCTCCCCCTCCTCTTCCTCTTCTTATCCTTCTTTACTTCTCCTCTTCTTGTTCTTGTTCTCTTCCTCTTCCTCTTCTTCTTCCGCCATCTGCTTCTCCTTTTTTCTCCTTCATCCTCCCGCTCTCTCTCTTCCTTCAACTTCCTCTCTTTTCTCCCTCACTTTTTCTCTTTACGTCTCCCTCATTTCTTCCTATCTCCACCATCATCCTCTCCCCTCTCTTCTCCCTTATTACCCTTCCCTCCCTTCTTCCCCTCCTCACCTCTCCCCCCCTCCCTCCCTCCCTCCCTCCCTTCCTCATCTCCTCCCTCCTTCCCCTCCTCATCTCTCCCTACCCCCTCCTTCCCCTTCCTCTCATCTCCCCTTCTCCCTCCCTCCCTTCTCCTCCTTTCCTCCTCACCTCCCCCTTTCCCTCCTTCCTTCCTCCCCTCCTCCTCCTCCTCCTCCTCCTCCCTCCTCCTCCTCCTCCTCCTCCCTCCTCCTCCTCCTCCTCCCCCAGCGCCGCGTGCCTCGAGCGAGCGCCTCCGAAGCATCGACCCGAAGTGCCTCGTGAGGCCTTTTACTGGGAAGGGGGGGGGGGGTCTTAGGGGGAGGGGGATGGGGAGGGAAAAGTGGGTGAGTCTAGGGGAAGGGAAGGGGGAATGGGGGGGGGTGGCAGAGTAGGGGAAGAGCTAGAGGAAGAGGAATGGGGGAAATAATTAAGGGAAAGATGATGGTAGGGGGGGAGGGGTGAAGGGAAGGGGGGAAAGGGGGGAGGGAGGGAGGGAGGGTAGGGAGAACATAGGGAGGGTCGAGAAGGGTTGCTCTTTGATGAAGTCACTGGAATGGGAAAGCAGGAGGAGGGAAGGAGGGAGGAGGGGGAGGGGGAGGGGGGCGAAGGTCAGGCCTGAGGGTCAGTGTCGAAGGAGCGAATATTTGGCTCTGCTTTGTTTCGTGGGGGGGGGGGGGGAAGGAACGAAGGAAGAGGGGAGAGGAGGGAGTGAAGGAAGGGAGGGGATTGGAAGAATAGGGGGGAGGGGGGGAGGGAAGAGGAAAGAAGGAAAGAAGAGGGTCAGGGGGAGGGGGAGGAGAAGGAGAAGGTGATAAGATCAGGGGGAAGTAGAGAGAGAGGAGGAGGAGGAGGAGGGAAGAGAAAGAGAGGCGAAGAGGAGAGATGATGAGGCGGAAGGAAGCAAAGAAGGGGGAGGGAAGGGGGGGGTATGGGCGCCAGAGGGGTGAAGTGGCGAGCGTGAGCGGGTAGACCACAGCCCGGAGACCTTGTGGGCGGGCGGGCGGGAGGGCGGCGGTGGTGATCGTTCCAGACCAGGAGCTCTTGGGAAGCCTTCGTGTGCTTGCTTTTCCTCTCTTCCTCCTCTTCTCTTCATCCTCCTCCTCTCCTCTCCTCCTCCCCTTCCCTCATTACTTCCCTTCCCTCCTTCCCCCCTCCTTCCGAGTCTCCCCTCTCCCTCTCCCCCTCCCGTTTCCCCTTCCCCCGCCCCTGTGTCTCCCCCCCCCCCCCCGTCCTCTTCACTCCTTTTTTGTAAATAGTCTCATTTCCCCTTTTTCTTTTTCCGCTTGAGAACAAAGCAATTATTTTTTGTCTAATATTTGCGTGGAACTTTTTGCTTTCCTTTTTTACATGCAGTCTTCATCTCTCTCTCTCTCTCTCTCTCTCTCTATATATATATATATATATATATATATATATATATATATATATATATATATATATATATATATATATTTTTTTTTTTTTTTTTTTTTTTTTTTTACTATCTATCTGTCTAATTCAGGGGCGGGCAACCTCCGGCCCGCGGGCCAAATCCGGCCCGCGATGCAAAATATGCTTTACATTGTATTTTGGCCCGCGAGAGTCGAGCTGCTTCTACCATCTGGCCCGCAACCATTGAATCTGGCCCGCCACCTACACTCTCTGCACGGTAGCAAAGATATCCTCACACCTCTGTCAGTCCCATCAGTCAGCAAAGCAGGGTTCTTAGCCTTATGTATGGAGGTGGTGGTGGTGACGGCAGTGTTGGTGTTGGTGGTGGTGTGGTGGTGGTGATAGTAATGGTGATGGTGGAGGTGGTGGTGGTGACGGCGGTGAAGGTGTTGGTGGTGGTGGTGTGGTGGTGGTGATAGTATGTATGTATTGTATGCTGGGAATTTCACTTGACCTGTGGCCCGCTACCTTATCATAATAATCTCATCTGGCCCACGGCATGAAAAGGTTGCCCGACTCTGGTCTAATTGCTTCTCTATCTATCTACCTATCTATATATCTACCTACCTTCTTGTCTATCTATCTATCTAGCCAGCTAGCCATCTGTCTACCTATCTACCTACATATCTAATTATCTCTCTATCTCCTTCTCTCTACTGACCCCTTCCAATTCCTCTTCCTCTCTTCGTCTTCTTTCTTTGATTCATCTTATTTATGTTCTTTTTCTTGTCTTTCCTCTTCTTCTTCCTCTCCCTCAACCTGTCTCTCCTTCCTCTCCTTCCTGTCCCTCCCCCTCTCCTCCTTCCTGTCCCTCTCCCTCTCCCTCCCTCTCTCCTCCTTCCTGTCCCTCCCCCTCTCCTTCCTCTCCTTCTCCTAAAAAACAAAAAGCTCCCCCGAAGAGGAAGATCCTGGAGGACAAGGAGGAAGGGAAGCGGCTGTGATGAGTCGCTGGTCGAGGCGGGGGCGTCGGGTGAGTCATGACTCAGTCCTGATAACGCAAACAATGGAGGGGGTGGGGGGAAGGGAGGGGGAAGAGGGGGGGGATTACGTCATGATCGGGAGGCTGCAGTGAGGTGTTCGCTCTCTCGGCGTGGTGCCAGGGGAGGGGGGGGGGAGAAGGGGGAAGAGAGAGGGAGAGGGAGAGGGAGTTAGAGAGAGAGATGGATATATATAAATATATATATATATATATATATTTATACATTTATATAAATATATATATATATATATATATATATATGTATATATGAGAGAGAGAGAGAAAGAAAGAAATACATATGTAATACTAACAGCGTTTCCATCTCACATCCAGGCGTATCTCAAACCGAGCAATTTCGTTGTATTTGTCATCATTTAGCAAAACCGATCTTCCCGACCCTTCGAACATACATCAAAATAATACACAACACGACAAACAATGCCATTTGACTCCGCCCACAATGAATACATAAAAAAAACACCATTTACAAGAAAAACAAAGAAGAAAATGACGCTACAGTAACCAAACACCTTATTAAAAAAAAGGACACTACACTCACTTCTGTGTCTTTCTAAGTGTAATTACAAACGACACTTAGTGACGTCACACTAACAGGTAACTCAGGTGTTTGCGAGCGTCGTGATATGACTCACTAGGGTGGGTTTGGTTATGGCACTTTTGTGTTCAGGTGCCATAGCGGTGCCACGGTGGAGCTCCGATATCACGTTCTTTGTATATTTTGTTATTCCTCTGATTTTGTTTCTTTCTCTCTTTCTTTTCTCCCTCTCTTCCACTTTCAATCTCTCTATTTTTTCTACCTCCCTCCTTCCCTCTCTCCCTCCCCCCCTTCCTCCCTTCCCCCCTCTCTCCCTCCCTCTCTCTTTCTCTCTCTCTCTCTCTCTCTCTCTCTCTCTCTCTCTCTCTCTCTCTCTCTCTCTCTCTCTCTCTCTCTCTCTCTCTCTCTCTCTCTCTCTCTCCTTCTCTCTCTCTCTCTCTCTCTTCTCTCTTCTCTCTCTCCCCCTCTCTCTCTCTCTCCTTCTCCCTCTCTCTCTCTCTCTCTCCTCTCTCTCTCTCTCTCTCTCTCTCTCTCTCTTTCTCTCCTTCTCTCTCCTTCTCTCTCCTTCTCTCTCTATCTCTCTCTCCTCCTTCTCCCTCTCCCTCTCTCCCTGCCTCCCTCTCCCCCCCTCTCTCACTCTCTCTCTCCCTCCCTCCCTCTCCTTCTCCCTCTCTCTCCTTCACCCACTCTCTCCCTCTCCGATAAGATCACTGTACTTGGCTGATAAGGCTTATCTCTATTGCTTTACGCTGTGAGGTCGTTCGTGCTGCTAGGTTTCCTTTTATCTTTTTTTTTCTTCTTCTTCGCTATTTTTAGAAGGTCATTAACGACACAAAATAATGGCGAGTTTTAAAAGGGGTAATATTTCACATACAGGAAGTGTTGCCAATTTTAATATATATATTTTGGAGCGGGAATATTAATTGAATCTGATTGATATGAGATATGTGGGAAGTAATTCGTAATTTGACTGGAATTTAGACGGTTATTATGGTTATCAATAATAACTAAGATTAAGGTTATCAAGGTAATGGTGACTTGGGCGATAGCCTTGTCGATTAAAAGGGCTTATCAACAGGTGAGATATTGGATAAGGTTGATCCTTAGAATTATACGGGATATTTTATCTTCTGTTTTGACAAATGACGATTTTTTTTTTTCTTTTTTTTGAAGGGGGGATCAGTTTTTAAGTCGGC
>BOPN01001190.1:110000-112500 GCA_017312705.2 Penaeus japonicus | reverse complement strand
GACTGAGAGTGTTGCCTGCGTGCGTGTGTGTGTCCATGTGTGTGTGTGTGTGTGTGTGTGTGTTTTATGTACGTATCCGTTCAGATATGTATGTACATGGTAATTACCTAGCGACATGGCACCGCCGGTATACATGAAAGAAACGGTATCAACACCACCACCCCCCCCCCCTTCTCTCTCTCTCTCTCTCCTCACACCCCCTTCCCTTCCCCCTCATTACTCATACGCCCCCCCTTCACCCTCCTCACCCTTCGCCCTCCTCCCTACATACCCATCCAACCCATTCACCTTCCTCTCCCCCTTCCCCCCCCACCCCCACCCCCACCTGCCGCTACTTTCTTGGTACTCGACCGGAGTGACTCCCGTGAAAACTGCCTCTGATTAACTCCCTGCACTCACGCCAGGGGTCCAAGGTCACTCCGGTGAGAGGGAGGGGGGGAGGAAGGAGATAGGGTAGGGGGGGAAGGGGTAAGGGGAGAAGGAAGAGGAGCTGAGGCGGGGGAGAGGGAGGGGGGGGATAGGGGAGGGGAGGGGTAGGGTAGGGGGAAGGGGGAGGAGAAGGAAGAGGAGGTGGAAGGGGGAGGGAGGAGAAGGAGGAAAGGGGAGGGGGAAGAGAAGGAAGAGAAAGGAGGGGAAAGCGCAGGGGGAGGGGATGACGAGGAAGAGGTGAAAGGAGGAAGGGGAAGGAAGACGAAGAATAGGAAGAGTAGGAGGAGAGGGGGTTGAGAGTGGATGTGGGAAGGGGGAGAAGGGAAGAGGGAAAAGGGTAGAGGAGGAGGAGGAGGAAGAAAAAAAAGACAGAAAGAAGGCAAGAGGCGAGAAAGAAGAAGAGCGAAAACAGATATAAAAAAAACAAGAATCCTAAAACTTTAAGAAAGTCAAACCTTAAAAACTTAAAAAGATAAAAGACAAAAAGGAAAAGAGGAAAGCATAAAAACAGACATAAAAACGGGGAGAAGGAGAGTTAGGTTCAAGGAATCACATCGGTAGGCTGTCTAGCAGGCCGCCCACCTCCCGCCGCCCGCCGCCTATCGTCAACCGCCCACCGCCCACTTCACGCCACCCACCACCCACTTCTCCCACGCCTCCGCCTCCGACCGCCCACTTCCCGCCACCCACCGCCCTCCTCCTCCGCCGCCCACCGCCCACTTCCCGCCGCCTCTTCCTCCGCTGCCCACCGCCTACTTCCCACCGCCCACCACCCGTCGCCCGCGCCTCCTCCTCCGCTGCCCACCGCCCTCTTCCCACCGCCCACTTCACGCCGCCCACTTCACGCCGCCCACGCCTCTTCCTCCGCCGCCCACCGCGCTATGTTGATGGTAACGGGCGACCTTCGAGAAATCATGTTTGGCCTTTCCTCATGCTGCCTCTGAGTGCACGTTTATTCATCATTTCTCGGCTAGGATTTGTTTATAAACCGATCGAGCTGATTGGCTGGAAGTGTTGGTCTGCCTGTGTGTCCATTAGTCTGTCTGTGTGTCTATTAGTCTGTCTGTGTGTCTGTGTGTCTACTGGTCTGTCTGTATC
Source organism: Penaeus japonicus (assembly GCA_017312705.2). NCBI lineage: Eukaryota > Metazoa > Arthropoda > Malacostraca > Decapoda > Penaeidae > Penaeus > Penaeus japonicus. The sequence continues at coordinate 110,973 of BOPN01001190.1, read as the reverse complement.
TGTATGTCAATTGGTCTGTCTGTGTGTCTATTAGTCTGTCTGTGTGTCTGTGTGTCTACTGGTCTGTCTGTATCTGTATGTCAATTGGTCTGTCTGTGTGTCTGTATGTCCATTGGTCTGTCTGTGTGTCTGTGTGTCTATTGGTCTGTCTGTGTGTCTGTATGTCTATTGGTCTGTCTGTGTGTCTGTATGTCTATTGGTCTGTCTGTGTGTCTGTGTGTCTACTGGTCTGTCTGTGTGTCTATATGTCTATTGGTCTGTCTGTGTGTCTGTATGTCTATTGGTCTGTCTGTGTGTCTGTGTGTCTATATGTCTATTGGTCTGTCTGTGTGTCTGTGTGTCTATTGGTCTGTCTGTGTGTCTGTATGTCTATTGGTCTGTCTGTGTGTCTGTGTGTCTACTGGTCTGTCTGTGTGTCTATATGTCTATTGGTCTGTCTGTGTGTCTGTGTGTCTACTGGTCTGGCTGTGTGTCTATATGTCTATTGGTCTGTCTGTGTGTCTGTATGTCTACTGGTCTGGCTGTGTGTCTGTATGTCTATTAGTCTGTCTGTGTGTCTATGTCTATTGGTCTGTCTGTGTGTCTGTATGTCTGTTGATTTATTGGATTGCTTCTTAGTCTCTATGCCTTTCTTTCTTTATCTGTCTGTATCTGTTTATGCTGATCATCATCGTCCTCTCAATTAGACATCTACCTCTTTTTATATATTTCTACCAGCTCATCTATGTATCTATTAGTTTTATAAACCTATTTTTTCACGCTCTATCCATCAATCCCTATCTATCCATCTCTATCACTCTCTCCATTCCATTTATCAGCTTTTCCATTAATTTATCAATTTCTCCAACTACTTATCAATTTCTCCTTCCTTATTTATCTGTGTTTACATCAATCTATCTATATATCCACCTATCTCTATCCATCTGTCTATCTATCTATCTATCTATCTATCTATCTACACCGCTCTCTCTTC
>BOPN01001190.1:80000-90000 GCA_017312705.2 Penaeus japonicus | reverse complement strand
CGCCCATCCTCGACATCGAGCGCAACGAACAGCCTCCGCAGCGCGACCCCGCATGACCCCTCATGACCTCGTCCCCGCGGCAGCGAGCGCCCCTTCGGAGTGCCCCTCCGCATGCCCTCAGGGCCGTGGCCGCCGCGCCGCCCACGAGGGGGCCTCCGCCCGTGGCGAGGGGGGGCAGAAGGGCGGCCTCCGGCGCCTCCAGGGACCAGAGACCGTAGGGCGCGGCTCGCACTCGACCTCCTGCGGCAGGATACTGAGGAGGACGCTTGGGCCTCCTTCTGGATTCCACCGCGAGTGCCGTGGGGGACCGTAGGCCCCGTCGGTCGGGCCTCCCTGGCCCCAGGAGTCCGGCCGAATCCCTTCGGGCGCGAGAGTTCTGGAAAAGACTCGCAAGGGCGTAGAAAGTGCTACAAAAATACATACGTGTGATCTAGACAAGTGACGCGACCCAGGCATGGAAGAAGAAGGAAATATCAGAAAAAAAATACAAATACTAAATATCCCCTCAATTGAGACCTGAACGAAGGACGACTGACTGAGATTTGTGTTCCCTTTGGCACAATGTTTACGAAGTCAAGGTGACTCACCGCTCTGTATATATATATGAGTTGACCTTGCCTGACCTGTGATACTGTTGTGAATCGAACAGACAACGAAGGGATTGTGATGATAATGACATGATATGAGAGAGAAGAAATAATGGGGAAGTTCGTTTCATTTTGTACAGCTTATGGTATACATATCATTTGTGATTTGTGATTTATAACACTCCTTGTATCTGCTGAAAAAGGAGTGATATTCCTTGGTTTTCTGTTTTGATTATTTTCACCGTAAAGAATGTCCATAGAACTGCACTTATCATAAAAAGGATTTCATGCACTTGTAATAAAAGAAAGATGTGGTTTGTGTTGGTGTTTTTTATCAGCTGTGTCCTTTGCAGAAACATAGACTTTTTACTTTATGATAGTTGTTTCATATTGCCATTTTAAAGTATTATTAAACCATGCACACACACACACACACACACACACACACACACAGACACACACACACACACACACACACACTCACTCACTCACTCACTCACTCACTCACTCACTCACTCACTCACTCACTCACACACTCACACACTCACACACACACATACAAATGACACATCACTCTCAATTAATTTCTGAAGATTTTTAAGGAAGGTTATGCAAACTACGTTGATATTTACGCAAAACGGATCGTCAGTTGAAGTGCGGGAAAAAAAAATCGTATTTGTAGTGTTATTCATCGAAAGATAAAATGCCTCCGTAACCCCTAGTGGTAAACGTGTCTATAAACTATATGTTACCGATATATAATGAAGATTTTTTTCATTCCATATGAAAAATCTATCATTGCGACATTCTTTTTTGTGTGTGGAGGTAGAATTAACAAAAAAAAAGTACGGAAAGATAAAACTATTTACGCCAGTCCACCCTTGGTACAAACGCAGAACCAGGTTACGTAAAAAAAATAAAGAAAATGAAATGACACATTTTTGAATTGTAAATCATATACATATATACATATATATATTTTATAGTGATAACTCCTTTTGGAATTCATCAAATATATCCCATTTTTTTCTGGTAACTCCTCCAAATCTTATATGAAATGATGTATTGTATATATTTTTTCTTTTTTCTTCTTTTTTTTTAATACGGGATGTCTATTAGCCTCACATTGATAGCCAATATGTGTGTAATGAATGCAAAGTTCACGTACAGTCGCTGAATCTGTTGAACTTTGCTGTTTGAACTTTCTAGAACTTTACATAGAGAAGTAGCGATACCTCAGATTGTATTTTATTTATTTATTTATTTTTTATTTTTATATTTTTTTGTTATTACCATTATTATTATTGTTTTGATTTTTCATGTCATGTTGGTAGTATTGATATCATTTTCAATATAACTATTAAAGAAGTTTTTATTATCATTATTGTAATTATTATTATTATTATTGCTATCATTATTGTTATTGTTATTTTTTTTACCATAATCATTTTAATTATTACTACTACTGCTACTACTATTATTGATATTATTGTTTTATTTTTTTGTTATTATGATCACCATTATTATCATTATTATTTTTATCATCAGTACAATATTATTATCATCATCACTATTACCATCATCATCGTCAATATTAGTTAAGAGAACAAGACATGTATCCATCCTTAATTTGAAATATTAAAATAAATCTGGTGATTTATTATATATATATATATATATATATATATATATATATATATATATATATATATATATATATATATATATATATATATATATATATACCAATGCCTTATATTGAAGCCGTTCTTGCCCATAAAAAAAAATATTGTACAGACCATAATTTTTGTATCATATGATCCCAAGATTTTTATGAATGAATTTCTTCTGATAGTGATCTGAATTGCCGTTTGAATTTGTAAAAATACGTAATATTTAGAATGAATTATTGTATTATGATCAACCCAATGTCGAGAGGGAATGGTTATAGTATATGCCGAGTTTTACATTATTTTGTATATTTCGATATGAATAAATCAGTTATGTGTTCTGAAATCGGAAATGTGATGCACTTTTAAAAAAAAGATATACATATAGTATATATATGATCATATATTGAACTCCGGAGTACTGTATTAAAATGATTAAACGTATTCCATTTTTTCTAGCTAGTCGCAATTTCATAATTTTTTCTCATTATTTGTCCTCAGTTTGTTTTAATAAACATTATTATTAACTTTAGCGTTTGTTTTTATCCTTTTTTTTGTGCTTGAATTCTAGGATGTCCACGGGGGGAGGGGGAGGGGAAGGAGGAGGAAGGGGAGGGGGATGTCTTTGCCCCTACGCATTTTATTCTTCGTGTGATAAGTAAGTGCCTTTAGTCAAAATCAGGGGAAAGAAAGTGTTCATTAATCAAACTCAAGGAATGGAAAATATTCAAAAGTCAAATTTAGGCAAAGGAATGTGCACATAATTCAGAATCAGGGAGGATAAGTGCCCCCCATCCTCAGGTGAGTGCCAGTCCCTCTGAAACAGCGCTGAAGGATGTCTACAGTATATGTGAGGGACCATAGACAGAATTAGATAATTTACGGGCGTTTCACAATGTAACATTAAGTATGTGTATTTTTCCCCAATATTTTACGCTTACTATTTTGATTAATAATACCGTTATTATTGAAAATACGAATAATTGAAAAATTAAGATTGGATAATAGACAATCACATATCTTCTCAATGAAACAAAAGTAAACACAGTAACGTTTATTTATTCATATATCTTCATACTTATTCATATTTACATATATATTTTTTTTCCCTATTGACCAGGCATTCTTCTCGAAACATCTAGAAAGTTATCGAGATCAAATTCCTCCTTGGCCGATTTTGGATTCAGTCTTACCCTGTTTAGGAGGACACGTAATTAGTGCAAAATCTCATAGCAATATTTCACACCTATAATAAAATTGCAGTTCAGAAAGTATATACAGGTTACATAATCATATATAATCATATATACATATATAAGGTTACATAATATATAAGTAATATAATCTGAGATATATGCCTATTTTTCAAAAGTCATTTAACACAGAAATGCTTTATCCACACATCTAATTGAATCAACAACGAAATAACGAAAAAAAGTCCTAATACATGGTAACCGAATAAACAAAACAAAAAATCCAACTAAATAAAACAAGTCATAAAACCAAAACTCATCCACAACAACAACAAAAAAAAGAAAACACAAACAAACCGCCTAGAATTTCTAACAGTGACTGATTTCTAACACCCAAGGGATACTTACCTCGCCGTCTGCCTGGCCTTCCTCCTCTTTGAAGCCACTCTGTCCGCTTCTTTCACGAAGTCTGCCTTCGGTGCCACCCAGTCGCTTGGTCCGGCGGAATACTTGCTAGGGAAAGATATGACATTATGATAGTGATATTGACAAGAAGGAAAATAAGCTTTATTGAAGGAGTAAATAAAGACCCTTGACACAGAATTAGTGGTCAACCAGAAATGAAAAAGAAAACAACTTTTCATTCTTAATTTGGATAACAATAGCAACTTTATTGATGATGATGATAATGGTAATAATGATACTAATGAAATAAATGATAATATCACTATTACTACTACTATTACTACTACCAATAATAATGATAATACTAACAATGATAATAACAATAATGATAATAATACTAACAAAACAACATCATCAACAAAAGGAACAATAATAATACCAGAATAAGACAATTCACAAATAAAAAGAAAAGGTTAAATATACTAGTTTTAATTAAGAGGTTCTTGAACTGGTATTACTGTGAACTCGATCTTGAGCTTTGAAATACTTGCACCGTAACATTTGGAACTTGGTGTCAAATGACTGTATCAAAGATTCATAAAAAATATATAATTGGAATATGATTAAAGAAGCATAATCATATTCCAACTATATGCAGCTTAACCAATATATACGAACAATAACAGAAGAAATACCTACGTTTTTGTGTGTTTTGACATTACAGGCCAGAGACTAACAACACTCTTTTTTCTTACCATTACTTAAAAGGACTTACTCAAAATCTAGAATATATTAAATAGACAGAATGTATCTACGCGAGGCACAACTAATATACATCATGGCTCAACACCCGGGTAGAGAGTACCATGCATTCCCTCTTACCAGTACTTCCATAAAGGTCAACCAGTATTTAACAGATGAAATACTTTGGTTAGAGACACATTTAATTTGATACCTATTATGACACATATCTGACTCACGACCAGAGCCAAACCATCGAATCCTCTGACCGGTACCTGGACAAAGAACACCCAACATTTAGTATACATATATATATATATATATATATATATATATATATATATATATATATATATATATATATATATATATATATGTATATATATATATATACATATATATATATATATATATATATATATATATATATATATAATATATATATATATATATATATATTATATATATATATATATATATATATATATATATATATATGTATATATATATGTATATATATATGCACACACACACACACACACACACGTCCAGCCCTGCCACACGCCTCGCCTTCCCGCCCGCAGCCTCGCAACCTCCGCCTTACCAGTACTTGGACAGGGGACACCCGACGAGGTACAAAACCCGAGCCTCCTTTTCGCAACCGAGACTCCGAGACTTCGCCGCTTCAAGGGTTGCGTTGACGTGGTCCTGGGGCGCGAGATCCTGAGGATGGGCGTGGGGATGGGCGTGGTTGTGGACGAAAGGGCGGATGCGAAATCTTAGCACGCCTTCGTAAATTTCCTTCACTTCTTGCTCGTCTGTTCCGAGGCACTGGGTGAGAGAGAGGGGGAGGTTTAGCAGGAGGAAGGAGGAGAAAGAGGTAGGGGAGAAGGAAGAAGAAGAAGAAGAAGAAGAGGTGAAGGAGGAGGAAAAAGAAAAGGAGGGGGAAAAGAAGGAGAAAGAGAAGGAGGAGCAGGAGAAGGAGAAAGAGAAAGAGGAGAAGAAGAAGGAGAAAGAGAAGGAGGAGGAGGAGGAGGAAGAAGAAGAGAAGGCGAAGGAGGAGGAGGAGGGAGCGAGAAAAGAAAAAATACGAGAAGAAGAAATAATAAGACGCAAAAAAAAGAAACGAGGGACAAAGAACCAGAAGGGAAGGAAAAAAATAACTTCCACCCAAGATTCTTTAACAAATCACAATTCCACAATAAAAGGAGACACACCAACTGCCTTCAGTAAGACACAAAAAATCCACTTCACTCACTGCTTGCATAAGGAAGAAGCCGTTGTCTCCATCTGCTCTGCTTGCAACGCCCAGATACAAGACGAAGGGGCCGGGCTGGAGGGGGGAGAGGGAGAAAGGCAGTAGCATATACATACGTGTAATTAGAATGGGTATGATACAGAAGAAGCTTTTGATTTTGGGTGTGATTATCTTTTTTCAGGTGGATTTCCTTCTTGTTCTGATGATTTTTTTTTTCTTAATGGTATCAGCTGATTATCTTCCGGTCTGTATTCTGGTTGATCTATTTATTGTTAATTATTTTGTTTTTTAGCATATGAAGAGTGGGCATCGATCTCGAGGTAGGGGTAGTTTCGTCTCTCTCTCTCTCTCTCTCTCTCTCTCAATCCCCCCACCCTCTTCTCTCTCTCTTTCTCTCTCTCTCTCATTTATCTCCCCCCCTTTTCCCCATCCGTCTCCCATAACTCTCTCCCCGTCTCCCTCCCTCCACCCTTCCCTCTCCCACCTCCTCTATCCCCCCCCCCCCCCCCAGTTCCTTGATCCGTTTTCCTTCCTACCTGATTCTTGGGGATAATATTATAGTGGCAAGGATGACTCAGCAGTTGAATCTTGGTGGCTCGTCGGATTTCGTCTTCGAACCATTCCGAATAATTGCTCGATAATAATCTAAAAGAAAAGAAAGAAAGTGCTGGAAAATCAGTCATTCGAAAAGATCTTATGTATTGATGTGCATGTTTGATTTCGTCCTTCTATAAGATGGGCCACTTGAAAGATCTGTTCTTCCACGGAGTCGTAATGAAAATCAGCTGATTCGAAATCCGAAGCGAAGCGAACCACAACTTCGAACTTCACGGCACAAGCAGTTTCCCTTTACAGATAACTAAAAAAAAAACTTCCTTCTCACGACAAAGCAACTTCCTTAAACAAATGAATATAAACTAATAAACAACGACAACAAAAACAAAAAGGAGAAAACAAAAAAAGCAAAGCCGCCATGGACGCCAACCTCCCCACATTCCTCAGCTGCACGTGCGGGCGGTAACTGATGAGCCTCGGATCGAAGTACTGATGTTGCTCCCAGCCCGTCACGTGGGCGCCCGCAGCACCGGCGTGGGCGGTTCGAGACACTTCGGGCACCACGGCTTGCATACCCCGACGGACGCCCTCGGTGTAGAGCCACCAGTCCCAGTCGACTCCACTCTGACGGTTGGGTAACGAAGGATAAGAAGTGAATTGGCAGCGTTATATTTATCCTCCTTCTTCTTATGCTAAGGGAGGATTATGATAAAAGATGATGACGATAATGATGAGGATAATCTTGCTTATGATATTGATGATGTAGAAGAAAGGTATGAATGAGACTGAATATCTAAACACGCAAGAGATGTATTTGACGCGTTTTGACGGAGGTCTTTCTCAAAAATAGATATTCAGTCTCATTCATACCTTTCTTCTACACTTGTCGCTATGAACTCTAATCATATTAATGATGATTATCATAATTATAATAACAATGAGAATAATCATACTGAGGATGTACTAAACTTAAAGACTGATTATTTTATCCCAAGTGTATAAAAAATATGTTGAAAAGGTATGGCCATTGATGCATCGGAGGAAATTAATGCAAACAAAAGATAAATAGAAGAATGTCACGACCTGAGAATACTGTGAATGAATACCATAGGAAATATTATGAATGGATATGCTTGGTAATAAGAATGGGTTCAGATGTTGAGTTAGGCTTATCATGAATGTATTTAGGAATGTGTAAATATACAAGAATGTACTTAGGGACGACATTAGGAATATATAAGAGTGCTTTTAGGAATAAGAATGAGTATGGGAATATAACTATTATATTGTATGTGTTGTAAATATCTAAGAATGAGATTATTTGTTGTGGATTCCTTTTTGGTTATAAATATTGAGGTGAGGCTGGTACGTTGAAATTGGGGAATTACATGCTTGGTTCGTATGCAATAGCGACATGTGTGTGTATGCGTGTGCGTGCTTGCCTGCGTTGTATGTGTGTGTGTGTGCTTTCTTGCCTGCGTTTTTGTGTGCGTAAGCGTGTACGTATGTGTAAATACGTGCGTGCCTACATGCATCTACCCGTGTGTATGCCATTCATATGCAAAAGCGCAAGCATTTCGGCACGTCTTCCCCCCACCCCACACCCCGCCCCCCAACCCCACCCCCACTCCCAAACCCACTCCCCGCCCTGCACTCACCCCGGCGGGCACCCACAGCGGCAGGACCTCCGCCACCCACCTCCGACACGTCATCCAGCCGTACTGCGGGTACATGTCGGCGCGGAGGAGCGTCGTCGGGTCGCAGGCCGTGCTCGGGTAGGAGTTCTGGCCGAAGGCGCTGACCAGGTACAGCGTCGGGTCGCGGGTCAGCAGCCACGAGGTCTGGTGGAAGTAGCTGCAGAGCGGAGAGGGGGATAAAGGATAATGAGCGAAGAGGAGGATAAAGGATAAAAGAGATGATAATGCTGATGATATTAGCCTGCAATAACTAAAAAAGACCTGTTCAGTTCATCTAAACGTATGTAAGAATAACCGCTGACATATCGGAGGATATTAGTATTGACGAATATCCGCTTCAGAACCACATTCGATGCAACGCGAGCCTCAGGTAAAACGTGACGTAAAAACTATATTCCTTACGAAACTGTTGCTACGTAATAATCTCAAGAGAATTGAACGATTGATATTGGCAACTGGCATCATCCGTCATGCGAACCTCAGGATGTCTGGAGCGAGAAGGAGGTCGTCTTCAAGGAGGATGGTTTTGTTGACCTTCGGCCATCGCTCGAACACGGCGTGAAGGGCGAACGCTATGTTCATGTTCGTTCTGCAAAAGAACAACGCCAATTGTACGTTGATTTGTACCCGCGATATGAATTGTACCAATCTTATCTAGAAAAATAAATGTATAGTCACTATTTCCCACTGTAAGGCAGAAGCACTTTCTAGAGATGAAAAAAATGTATATGATAAGATAAAACAAAATAGAATCGATAAATGATAGGCCTACGACACCAAGCAGCACTTCCAGCCACGGAAACGCCGCCCTCTCTCCCACCTGGTGTTCTCCCCCGGCGACCCCTGGGGCGTGTGGACAGCCACCTCGACCCCGAAGACCTCGGCCAGGCGAAGGGTCTCCTGATGGGGCCCGTCCACCACCACCAGAACCTGCGTCTCCCTAGATCCTGCCACTTGTCCCAGGTTCTTCAGGAGTCTGGCGGGAAGGACTGGGTTTTAGTTTTAGTCTTTTGTCTTTGCGAATAAGGACACAAGGGGATTGTTTTTTGTTTTTGTTTTTCATTGCTTCATTGTTTCTTGGTTATTTTGATGATGTTTTTTAAGAGTCTGGCGGGAAGGACTGGGTTTTAGTTTTAGTCTTTTGTCTTTGCGAATAAGGACACAAGGGGATTGACTCATATTTGTCATTGCTTTTCTGTCTCTTGGTTATTTTGATGACGAAGATTTTTAAGACTCTGGTTGGGAAGGACTGGGTTTTAGTTTTAGTCTTTTGTCTTTGCGAATAAGGACACAAGGGGGATTGTTTTTTTTTATTGCTTTACTGTTTTTTGGTTACTTTGATGTATTTTTAAGAGTCTGGAGGGGCAGGATTGGGAAAAAAAGTGGGAAATGAGGATGATTTTGCTTGTTATTCTACTGTGTCCTTATTATACTGGTTTCTCATAATCGTTTTCTTCAAGCAAATGACAAAATAAAATACGCTTTAAGAGTCTGGAGGGAAAATATGGATTATTTTTGTTACAGCTCTGCTATGTCCTTGTTATAATTATTTCTTCTGGTAGCAAAAACCCACCATACAAAATATAGGCTTATTGAAAGATGATATAACAGCTTCGGAATACAACAAACCTACATTGCGTACGGTATTTATTTATTTATTTATTTATTTATTTATTCATTTATTTATCTATTTATTTATTTATTTATTTATCTATCTATTTTTATTTTTTTATTTTTTATTATTATTATTATTATTTTTTTACCATTGTATCAACACGGTAGAGTGTTTTTTTTCTTATAATGGCCTCCCTCAACTCAAAACGGCAAACAATATAAGGAAAACATGTTAATAAAGATAGATTATAAACTACACCCTCCATGGCATTTCCTAGAG
>BOPN01001190.1:52500-72500 GCA_017312705.2 Penaeus japonicus | reverse complement strand
GATTCGCTGGCTGGGAATCCGTTGTATGCGTTTTCTTGCTCTTGACATGTTATAATCTGTAGTTAGTAACGAGGGTTTGTGATACGTTCGACCCTCGGAACCCTTTGAAACGGCTATCGGTTATGGAAGACCTACATTAGTCCTACTCGGTGTTGGTGCCGAGGCCAGTGACAGACACACGGGTAACTTCCAAACCTCAACTACTGCTGTTTTAAGTACGTTTCAGTTTTCCTCCATCTATTTTCATTTCTATTCTGGATTATTACTATATATTTTATTTATTGCTTATATTATTGTCTTAGAAACCAAACAAGGGAGAGGACGTAGAGTAGAGTATTTCACGAAGATAAGACTAGACGAGAGGAATACTGTCTTATAAGGGGATGGAGGTGACGTTCACTTGGGGAATTAATCATCCAAAAGGAGAAGCACAAACGGAAATTCCGCAGACCGACATGCCCACAGTGACACAAGCAATCTCTGTGGGTTCTGCATCTTGTTTGTACTCCCTCAAAGACCACTAAGGCCCCACATAATATAACAAATTTGGAACACGCAAAATTTGTACATTTCACATGACATACCAATTTTTCAGTCGAGCAACTATCATACTATAAATATTTACAAGCTCGTATAAATTTTAACCACCGGAGATAGAAAAGTGTAAATGAATAACCCCGCGTTGTAAATGAAGAACGTGTTTGTAGCCTCTCCTGATACTTTGTCGTCAAATGAGTAACCATTCCGTCTAGGTCTTGTTGGAACAGATGTGGTGGGAGGTTTGTTGTCCTTTTCTGGAGCGACAAAGATGCCGTGCTTTGGCAGTCGCTTGATGTGGGTCTCTTGGTGTCTATTGCCAGAGACCCTTCATCCATGCACCTCGTCTTGAAATCTTTCAATTTCGGTCTTGATGTCCTCTGGTGGGCTTGATATTTATGTATTGTTCATTTATTTGCTAAATACCTTTTTACTGATTCTTTGGATCCTGTAACAGCATGCCATAGTTGCAGGATACATTTGTTACAAATTAGTGTCCGATTCCCCATTGGTGTAATAAAAGGGTTAAAGTAGTTAGATTTTTTGTTATTAGGTTTAGTTCCCCTTCCACACAGCCTTAACCCTATGGCGACGGTGTGTCACACTTGTGTGACACAGCTAAATTCCCGATGCCGGGGTGTCATGCCAGTGTGACGTTTCCAATGCAATATTGCAATGGCCTGGGGTAGGGGTTTTCGTGTAGCACGTGCCCTGCCGGGAAAGGGTTAAGATCAGTCAGTTGACGTATTTATTATATTTTAGCCATTGATTAATTTCAACCTTGATTATCTCCGCAGGACATCAGCAAACTGACAGCCCTCTCCCCAGAGGTGATCAGTCGACAGGCAACCATCAACATCGGCACAATTGGCCATGTGGCCCACGGAAAGTCTACTGTTGTGAAGGCCATCTCCGGTGTCCAGACTGTCAGATTTAAGAATGAGTTGGAGAGGAATATTACTATCAAGTTAGGTAAGTCAAGATAAAGGGTGGAGCTGCATTTAGCCCTTTTATTCAGTGACGATAGTAATGTCTCCCAAACTGATGTGTTAAGTCCTCAAAGATACCTGAGTATATAATTGTGTACTGTGGTAGCTTAAATTCTTAAGTATATAACATGTATGTATGGGAAACGTTCTAACTCTTAACAGAATAATTAATTAAACATGGTTTGTCTGACTGTGCAAATGATTGCAGGTTATGCCAATGCAAAAATCTACAAATGCGACAACCTCAAGTGTCCCCGGCCGTTCTGCTTCACATCAGCCAGTTCTCACAAAGAGGATGCATTCCAATGCAGCAGGCCAGCCTGCTCAGGAAAGTAAGTTTGCCATGTCTGTTTATTTTTTTCATGATCATTTGGGAAAGTTGCCATGTCGAGCGAGTTCTGGGGTCAGTGGGTAAAATGCAGCTAACCCTGAGGCAATCTCTCATAGGTTCCGCCTGGTACGTCACGTCTCATTCGTCGACTGTCCCGGTCACGACATTTTGATGGCAACCATGTTGAACGGAGCAGCTGTTATGGACGCTGCACTTCTGCTTATTGGTAAGTGTTTTTTTCTCCCAAGATCACTTGACTTCTGGTAAAAGAAGAACCATTTATGAAAGATGAAATTATTAGTTAAAAGATCTGATAGCTGTAGACGTCTGCTTAATCCAAAATTGATCGTTACAGCTGCCAACGAGACCTGCCCCCAGCCCCAGACTTCCGAGCATTTGGCCGCCATTGAGATCATGAAACTGAAACATATTCTCATTCTCCAAAACAAGATTGATCTGTGTCGAGAGTCTCAGTTGCGTGAACAGTATGACCAGATCCTTAGATTTATTCAGGGTAAGTTTCTGCTGTTCTTTTAGGTCCCAAAATATCAGTGGATTTATTGTGTTTTAGCTTAAGTAGGAGAGTTTTTTTTTTCTTTATTTCACCCTTGTATCTTTGGCATTTGTGTTATCCCCTTCTTGCTTCTACACTTTCCCTTCATACTCTGCCTTCTCCTTTTGACCCCCTCCTTTCCTTTCACTTTCTCTAAGTTTTATTACCTTGCCTTGTTTTCCTTAACCTTTTCCTACCCCCTCCCTTTCTCCAAGATTAGTCCCTTCTTCCATCTCCACCTCCTCCTTTCCAAACGAGATAATTGTTTCAAGAGCAGCAGGCTAATGGCCCCCCTCCCCCTCCCCCTCCCCCAACAGGCACAGTGGCAGAGGGCGCCCCCGTCATCCCCATCTCGGCCCAGCTGAAGCTCAACATTGACGTCGTGTGCGAATACATCATGAAGAAGATCCCCATTCCCGACCGCAACTTCATGGCAGAGCCTCGGTTGATCGTCATCCGTTCCTTCGACGTCAACAAACCAGGCTGTGAGGTGGACGACCTCAAGGGTGGCGTCGCCGGAGGGTCCATTCTGAGAGGAGTCCTGAAGGTAATATATCTGTGTGTATTTTTGGCAGTGTGAGTATGCTTGGATGTGTGAAATTGTTTTGCATAAGGTGGTATGTGTGGGTTTTGCAAATAGTTTATGGGTTTTAGTTTTTACCTATATATATATGGATGGTGATTTAACCCATTTATACTGGTTGACGTCCTATCATGTCAGCGTAATATTTCGCTCTTTATGGGTGACATCATAGAACATCAAGCTCTCTCCCTCAAAACGTGTTTTACATTGTTACATATGCACATAGTCATAGGAGTTCCATTTGTATAGACACCTTTTTATTCACATGTGAAAATAATGTAAACAAATACAAAATCCTTTGATTATCACCCTGTTGAAGTGGGCGGCTCATATAGTTGCAACGCAGCATCAAGCCAGGAGAAATTGCTTGTTATCTAGCTGGCAAGAACAGCATTATGCAAATATAAGCTCCAACCCTATTGTAACAAGACGATTATCTGCCAAGTGCATGCAGCCTCTATGTGTGAGATCTTTCCTGGTGGGATGCTGTGTTGCGCCTGTATGAGCACTTTTCACCTGCCTGATTTTATAGGAGGCTGAGAGGCTTTCTCTTTCTTTCTTTCTTTCTTTTCTTTTCATTTTTGACAAGTCAAGAACAAATGTGACTAAACAAGTGCAACTGCAAAAAGTATATACATAAGTAACTATTTAAAATGTGTATTTAGAGGGAGAGGACATGATAGGATGTTATCAGGCCAAAGTATTTTGTTGTGGGTTGTGTATTTCCAGCAGATTTTATTATGAAGTGGGTATATAATTAAACTGTAGAAATAGTTATGGCAAAACACACAAAGATATAAGAAATATCTAGAGACTTCTTTTTCAATTCTAGAATAAAAAAAATAAAAATAATAAAAAATAATTAACAATTTTTCTCCCAGGTTGGCCAAGAGATTGAGGTTCGTCCTGGTATCATTGAACGTGAAGCCGAGTCTGGACGTGTCGTCTGCAAGCCTATCCGATCAAGAATCATTTCTCTCTTCACCGAAACCAATGAACTCCAGTTCGCTGTTCCTGGAGGACTGATTGGTGAGCCAACTCTTTTATCCTTCTGTTTGTTTACCTCGTTTAGGACTGGGGTGGGTGGCCTAGATTTTGTAAGGGAATCAGGCTTTGGAAGAGAAACTTGTATGCTGTTATGTCCATTATGTTTTAATACATGAATTGAAACTCGCCCTTGTGTTCATCGTGCCAGGTGTCGGAACCAAAATCGACCCAACACTGTGCCGTGCTGATCGTATGGTGGGCCAGGTCTTGGGTGCTGTTGGCTCCCTCCCGGAGATCTTCACCGAGCTTGAAATCTCCTACTTCCTGCTCAGGAGATTGCTTGGAGTGCGCACAGAAGGAGACAAGAAGGGAGCAAAGGTAATCATAATTATCGGCTGTGATGCAAGATATTTCCTGAAGTAAAATTGCTAAAGTAATGCTACCAAAATCTCATCTACCTTTTTTGTATTTTTTCATCTCCATTTTTGTACTTGGGAATTACTTCATGTTTAATGGTGCCCTCTAGCATGTTGGAAGGAGCTTGGATTTTAGAAAGTCTGGAGTGCTATAAAGTCTTTTTTTTTATAATTATTTTTTCCCTCTACTTTCCTTCATATAAAACCACTCAGCTGATTTATAAACACATAGGCAAACCGGAAAAAAATCCCTCAAAGCAACAGGTAATTCACCACCTCATCCTTGGAATTCCGCTCCACAGGTTCAAAAACTCACAAAGAACGAGATGCTCATGGTAAACATCGGATCCCTATCAACCGGCGGCAGAGTCCTGGCCGTAAGAGCTGATTTGGCCAAGATCGCTCTGACGCAGCCTGTGTGCACCGAAGAGGGAGAAAAGATTGCTCTCTCCCGCAGAATTGACAAGCATTGGCGGTAAGTATGGATTTTGGATGGTGTGTGTTTGGTGTCATGGCGTGCTAAGTTTTTAGATGACGGCAACAGAGGTAAAGCAAAGGCAGTGTCATGTCCCAATGCTACTTTAGGACTTGAAAATAATTGAAAAATAGAAGGTCTACTTGTATGGAAACAAGAACCCAAAAACCCCTTTTTTACTTGATTATTATTATTATTTTACACGATCACTCTCATAACTCCTTAAAAAAATGTTTTCAGACTCATCGGTTGGGGACAGATTCGTCGCGGCGTTACGATCAAGCCGGAATCAGCATAGAATAATAGTTTTTAGTTTATATATCAAGGATAACGTCAGGAAGCTTACCACATTGTCATACACTTGTGTATTTGTTGGATTTTAGAGGTTTTCAGTGTATCTTTTTATATAAATATCTTTTTTTTTTATTTGCAAGGAAATTGGAAAAATTGGTAATCCAAATTTTTGTATTCTAAACCTTTCTGTAAAACCTCTTTCTGATAAATGTT
The DNA here is from genome assembly GCA_017312705.2 of Penaeus japonicus. Classification (NCBI taxonomy): domain Eukaryota; kingdom Metazoa; phylum Arthropoda; class Malacostraca; order Decapoda; family Penaeidae; genus Penaeus; species Penaeus japonicus. The sequence continues at coordinate 67,122 of BOPN01001190.1, read as the reverse complement.
TTGCCAGTGGAAATTTGTTTTTTTATTATTCTTTATTTCATTTTCCTCTGCAAATCATATTTGCTTCATTTTTAAAGGTTGCCTGGTATACATATTGGAGTTAATAAAATGCAAGCATCTTAAAAGGATTAGATTTGTATCTCCTTCAATTAATTCCTCTATGAATTTTGAGCTAACTCGGTCCATCCCCTGTGGAAGCATGCCATTAGTGATTGAAACTGAAAAAGCCCCCTTCCAACATTGTGTGGGATCTCTTCTGCACTCTTAACCGAGAGCCAGCAGGTGTTTGGTCAGAATATGCTTGAAAGCAAGTGAATTACCGTTTTGCCAATAACACTGGTGGTGTTTGAGGTTTTCCACAAAATGTGATACTGTTTGTCAATTTATCAATGCAACTTCTTTTTCATAGGAAAGTTGATAAGCAGTGTAATTTTTTAATTAGTTAGTCCATGAGCCAGATCCCCAAATTCCTTGGATTACTACCACCTAACTCCTAAAAATCATCAGATGACGGAAGTCCATAGACCGTGGCTAGGAAGTAGATGATGTAAAGTTGACGACTCACCGGAATAACGCATCACCTATCCCTGAAGCTGCCGTGGGGCTGATCACCTGAAACTGTCCAAAGCAATATGTTTACGAGAGCTGTCCCTGTCTCCAGAATGGGATGAAATGCAAGATTGCACATACCTATGCAATGTGCAGATGACTGGGAAGGTGATTAAGATGAATTTGAAAGTACATCCTGAGGAGGAGGATTATGGCAACTTGAAGATGAATAATATGTTACCATATGGGGAAATATTTCATTTACAAGTATACTTAAATTCTGGCAAAAATACATGCTCTATACATAACATCTTTCACTATTAACCCATTCACGACGGGGGCATTCCAGCCTTGCATGTCACAATGCTGGGGCTCTTGAACGCATAGGCCTAAATCAGTTAAATAAACGACGCCATATCGCGTCCCCAGCAAATAGGCCTAGAATGCGCGGTATAGTAGTGTACCACCCGTCACGAGAGGGTTAATGTTCAATTTTTTTTGTCATTAACCCTCTCTGGACAGGTGGTACACTACGGTAACGCTCATTCAAGGGCCCGGTTGCCGGGTGGCACCATATGGTGCCAGTCATTTAATTGATTTAGGCCTAAGCGTTCGAAAGCCCCAGCATTGACATGCAAGGCTGGAATGCCCCCGTCGTGAGTGGGTTAACCCACACAGGACGGGTGGTACAGCATGTGTACCGCGCATTCAAAAGCCCAGTTGCCGGGCGGCACAGTATCGTGCCAGCCATTCAATTGATTTAGGCCTAATAATTCGAACGCCCCGGCATTTGGGACATTCAAGGCTAGAATTCCCCCGTCGGGGATGGGTTAATATGTTCTCTGTCAAATTGTTACACATAAATCAGATACAAATAACGTCTGCTCTTATTGATATAAAACTTATTCTGACCATTTACCTAAGGCTGTTTTGACAAAACAAACAAAGAAACATCAATAAGGAACTGGCCATATTTATTTGAGACTGGTAGTTAGTAGAATTTGAGCTTGCTATTTATAGCAATTATAGATCTTCACTTCTAGTCACCCTAGTTTACAATTTCTTAACTCCCATTATTTTGGAAGTGGAATTAAGGCTGGACTGAACCCAAACCTTGAGGTGTTGATCACCACTAATCTCTTTTCTCAAGAAAATGTAGCGAGAAGAAGCCACTGTTGATGGTAACAATAACTGCTTTTTTCCATACTGCTAATGAGGGAGTTGTTGACAGGCAGATCATTTTCAAGCATCAATCCATCAATCTGGCCCATGGACAAATTTAAACTCTTCCATTATCATTGTTTAATGTATGCAAGAAAACAATTAGTGGTAATATGACTTGGTATCAGTATAAGTGACTCCAATTCAGTTTAGATATTACTTCTATTATGCTTGAAAGTTTAAAATAGAATGGCCTATCTCTATTGCTTTTTGACTGATCTACCATCGAGTAATACATTGAAGGATGTTGATTATTCCTTACAAGTTTTTCCTTGCTTTGATGATTGATTTAATATCAGAATCGTTCAATTTCTCTTGAATATTTTGTCAGAGAAAGTTGCATTTTATATTTATTCTTTTTGTGTCTCAATGTGAACCTTTCATTCTGTGTAGTGTGGATGTATTTCAGGTTCCTCCTATAGTCTGCTTTTGAGCTTCTGTGTGTGAAATAGATATCAAAACCAGGTTTATAGGCAAGTAAAATGAATCTACGGGGATTCTTCCTTGCATCTCTTCATGACTTCAGTATCATATGCTATGAATATATTTACATGTTGAAAAATGTTATGTATGAATTTACTGGTAAACTAAGGAGTAAATACAATCCATGTGGCATGTGAGTAATTTTTTTTTCTATTACGAAATATAATTTATATATATTTATATTTTTTCCTGAACAGCATTGGTTAAGGTAAAGGAGGTTAAAAAACACCAACAGAATGGTACTGTGAAGTTGTACCAGAACGATGGAAGGCCAATTCTGTTCTTTCTAGGTCCTCTCAAATCAGGTGTAAGCAAGTGTACATGATAGATAAAGACTACAATTTAAAATTTTGTGAGTAGTCATAATGTAATAAAAAAATGCAGCTCATGAGCAGGATATGGATAATAGGCATGATTGTTTTATTTTGTAAGATTTTCTTTTCCCACTGGTTTAACCCATTCACACGTTTTGTGGTTTTTGTGTCAGACGAGATCTTTGGTCAAGGCTAGCGCTTGGGGTGAGTGAGCGGACAGCCCAGAGGCGTTAGGCCTATTCGTTCAAAAACCCCAACATTGTGATCATTCAGAGCCGGAATCGCCCCGGCGTGAATGGGTTAAAGAAGTGTATTAATCTTCATAAACCTAAGATGAGGTTTAAAAGAATCTTGATCAGGCATTGACAGAAGATAAAGACTTATGAAAAGGGAATGTTTTATTTAAAAAATACACATAACATGTATTTAGAGTGACTAAATTCACAATACATTCACTGCATATATAATTTTCTTGTTTGTCCATCTGCAGTTTTATAAATACACTTGGAATATAAATTATGTATTCCCTCCCATTTTTTAAAGTTTATATACTGAAAATGAATTTATAAATTTTTTGGTGCATTTTTTCTATTTTCTAGCAATTTCACAAGTTTACCTAAATCATACCCTTCCACATAGCTATACTAGCCAGGTGGACTTGAATACCACTACCCTAAAGTACATCATTTTCATCAATGGTGGAAAAAGAAAGTATAACCTACAAAAAATATGCAATATAAAAATCATAATCCTTTCCTCCATGGCTTTCTCAGAGTACCCTAGTAACTGTGCTGAATTCAAACTCTAAGTCAAGCACAAACTGGACAATCCTATATTGTAAGACGAATAAAATTAAAGAGAATAATAATAAAAAAGATGTTCCCACCAAAACACATGCCACAAACAACCATGCTCGGAAAATGATCCAAACAGGAGAACTTGCTTGAGGACTTCACAAATGATCATGACTTTCTCTCAAGTCTGCAAACAATGCCTAGAAAGCCCATGACAGTGCGGCATTTCTGTGGCACTCGAGCAAGTGCCAAGGAGAAGCAGGTACACCAACCATTACACAAACACTAAGAAGGGGGGGCGGAGGTGGGTGGCCCAGATGGGTGCCCAGGGCCAGGGTGTGGGGCCATGTTTCCTGGCATGGCACCGGCCGGGGGCATTTGGCCAGGGTGGGAGGGAGCCATGCTGCCAGGAGGAAGGGCACCGGCAGGATGCATCTGGGATGGGTGAGGTTGGGGCATGCCACCGGGGAGGGAGCTGGCGGGCGGCAGCTGGTTGGGGTGAGAGGGGATCATGTTGCCGTGGATGGCATTGCTGGGGTGCATCTGGGCGGGGTGGGGGGGAACCATGGGTCCCCCAGGCATGGTAACTGGGGGCATTGGGCTGGAGTGAGGAATCATGTTTCCTGGGATGGCATTGCTCTGGGGCATCTGTGGGTGGTGAGGAGTGGCCATGTTGGTCAGGGTAGGGGCAGGTCCTGAGGGAGGGGGAGCAACTGGGGGACCCTGAGCTGGGTTGGGTGCAGGAGCCGGGCCAGGGTTGGGAGGCGGTGCTTGGCCCTGGGCCGGGGGTGCCTGGGCAGGAGCCTGGAGCGGGCCGGGGGCTGCCCCGTGTCCAGGGGTTGGACCAGGACCTGGGGCCTGCTGCGGCGGTGGTCCCTGGGCAGGAGCTGGAGCTGGGGCAGGGGCTTGGGCAGGGGTTGGGAGAGGTGTAGAAGGAGGAGCTGCACCAGAGGCAGGGGGGGCCTGGGGAGGGCCAGGGAGCGGAGCAGGATTGGACGAGACGCCCGGAGGGGCTGGCCGAGGGGCGCTGCTCGCATCGCTGTGAGCTGCCGTGTTCTGGGCTGAGGCGGGCTGAGCGGAGGTCATTTGGGAGGAGGAACCCCCGGCCGCAGCAGACGGGGCAAGGGGAGGGGCAGCGGAGGGGGCAGCGGAGGTGGGGCCATTGACGGCAGGGACGGCAGCGGCAGTGGTTGTGGTAGGAGCCGCAACATTTGGTGCAGCTGCGGCAGCAGTAGACGTCACAGCAGTGGAGGCTAGGCAATAATGGAGTTTGTTAGGTATAAGGATGGGAGGTTCGCATGCAACAACGGGAATCTAACTAACATTTGGGGAAGGGCAGTTCTGTCAAGAGAGGGAACTAATCAACTAAAAAATTAAGCATAATGAGATGGAAAAAAAAAGAGAAAAAAAAAAAAAATCACAAACTTAATGATAGTTGATAAAAAATAAAAAATATATATATAAATAAAACCTGAAGTATTTCAAAAGCATAAAATAACCTAATTTGTTAAGAAAATCCCTTTTTTTTAATTACAGTAATAATATACTAATTATGCTTCCACTAAACCATGTTCCTTGCTTGGTGATATAACCCAAGTCATCTTGAATTCTAAATGTGGTGAATATATATATCAATAAAGATGCCCTTCTTTACATATACATAAAAACCTCTTCATTTCCATATACAATTAATCCCCAAACTCCTGTATCACAAAAGTACAGGAAAGAAATATTCAATTCTAGAACAAAACCTTCCAAAATGAAAGATCTCTCTTTTTTTTTTTTTTTGCCTTTCTTTTTTAATAAAGCCAAAAACTATACCATAAAATAAAAATCAGAAAAAAAAGTCAACGAAATTAAGACAGCCGTCGTGTGCTCTCACCTTCCATCTTGTTCTCGTCTTCACCACCCAAGTCGTTTTCCTGTGGTTCAAAATTTAGATGAGGGAATGCCAAGTCTCTTAATCAATGCTACTTTTTTTTTTTTTTTTTTTTTTTTTTTCAATTCATCAAAAGAAAAGACAAAATTAAAACAAACTGAAAAGGAATTAAATTGTGAATTTTGTTTCCATTCTTAGTCAAGCAGATGATTTTGAAGTATGAAGAATGAATCAATATTCTTCTAGAGATAATCTCGTAACAAAACTTCACAAGAATCACTTCACACAATTGTATAAAAACAAAAGTCATTTAAGTATAAGTGTTTTTTGAACTTCAAACTTTGTCAATCTTGAACAATTTGTTTACCAAATACTCCTAAAATGATACAAAAGAAACATATGCATATAAATATATATATATATATATATAACATTATTTCAAGCAAATGAAAACTTAAACATACAAAAAAGCAGACAATAATTAACATCCATGTGAACAATGTTGTAAACTAAATGGCATAATAACTACCCAAATAAATTAAAGTATATTAATAATAAAAAAGAAGCAATGTATAATAATAAACGGACAAAGATTGTAGTAAGAATAAAATGCTGATCTTATCAAGGACAAATCCTATCGGAAATGTCTATTTTTTTTTTCTCAAATTAATATTCAACCTTTTCTCATTCCAAATATGTTTTTTCTTTCTCTTAGATCATTTCTATTTAATGGGGATTTGCTGTTTCATACAGCAAGAACATTAAGATGTATGTTGTTGAAAATAAAGCCATAGTGTGTACCCAGCCGGAAACTAAAGGGATTTACTCATTCTGCTCTAGGCAAAGGTCATGCTGGTAGAGGATGATGTAATATTATGTTTTTGTATTTTTTTAACAAGAAGAAGAAGAAGAAAAGTAGTAGTTGAGGATGGAAATCATAATAATACCTTTCTTTGCTGTTATTTATGTTAAACAAAATAAGAATATCCAAAATTACCTGATAATAAAAAGTCAAACTTTTACTCACTCAATCAAATGTCCATCTAATAAACATAATTTGTAACATCAAAACTTTAGTAGAAATCAAACTAGTGATAAAACAATTCTTGAAATCAAACTAGTGATAAAACAATTCTTGAAATCAAACTAGTGATAAAACAATTCTTGAAATCAAACTAGTGATAAAACAATTCTTGAAATCAAACTAGTGATAAAACAATTCTTGAAATCAAACTAGTGATAAAACAATTCTTGAAATCAAACTAGTGATAAAACAATTCTTGAAATCAAACTAGTGATAAAACAATTCTTCAACTGAATTAAAAAATCACATAAGACAAAATATTCCTCACAACAACATTTATTCTTTGTTTATCTGTCTGCGTTGGCAGTTGATCCTACAACATATGATCATTACTCTTCCCTCTGCACCAGTCGTGCTAAAGTGGATACTTTTACATGACACAACCGACCACATCCCAAAATCCACAAAAACACTCAACCTCTTTCTCTCTGTTTCTCTAACACAACTATATAAACTTCTAACTCTGTGTTTCAGCAAATACATAATGTACATAGAGACAACCCCATCTCTTTAATCATAACATGAAAAACAATTTATTTTCCAGCATTTTCTCTGTATCCAATTTCCACCTGAATGTCTCCCATTCAGAAAATCTATATGCACCTACCTACACCTACCTAAATGAAGCTCTAAGATAAAAAATATTGGAAGGTTAGTTATACCAATTTGATATAGAAGAATAAAAGAACTAAATAGAAGTTAATCATATTGGATTGCACACAAGTATATTTTCAACAGCTTAATTCTCTTATCTCTCTATTGGACACATGTATGCTCTTAAACTTTTTTTTTTCAGATAAAAATCTAATATACCATATCCTCATGGGAAGAAAAGAAAGAGACAGAAAAGAAAGAGACAAAAAAATGTCATTGTTCATATTCATAATATGTAAGCAAAATCAATGATGTGTTAAATCAATTTACAGAAAAGAAAGAGAAATAGGAAAAATTGTATACATAAATGCCAACTTACAAGAAACCTCTGGAAGTTTAAAATCAATTCACAAACTGCATGCAGCAAAGCAAGCAATACAATTAAGAGAAAGACAACAGTAAATTACAATAATTTTATTTGAAAAATTACATTCTCTACAGGAAATAATGCAACATTTTTAATTAGCAGAAAGAATAATTACAGGATTTAATCAAGGTGGAGGAAAGCACGGGAGAAAAATGACCATGTCAGAAAGAAAGAAATGGCATAACAACAGGAAAAAAAAAGGGTTATCACTACAGATTGAAATATCTGAACACATGCTATTCTTTTTTCCCTATTTTTTTAAACTCTTACATATTCTATTAACAATATTCTCTGTCTTTAGAGGAGCACCATATGTATCGTCAGGAGACGAATGATGATTGCTAAACTTCTGATCTTTGCAATAGAACACTAATAATCCTCTTCATAAGTTCCAACGTTCTTGTGACCAAAATGAAGACTTTATTTAATGTATATTTTCAAATACTTTCACAGACACTGATGATATTTATCACTTTTAAACATGCAAAAATACCTTTTTACATTTCGTAGTGCAGGACGATTTTTATTCTTTCTGGTTAAATAGATGAACATGAAGGAAAAGTTATCTTTGAACAAATGACCACAACAATGTACAAGGACCAAAAAACATTCAGTGCCTCATTATTTCTCATTTCATAATTATTCATTTTTTCTAATCATTATTTTCTTTCATGGAAGAGACATTATAAACAATGACAAAAGGACACGTTATATGCAAAAGGAATAGTCTCTTTCCTAAAGCTCTCTCAAGATTCTGTGTAGCTATTCTTTCCTCGAGTGCCCTGCATGTGCGGCTGTTCCCTCCCCTCCCCTCCCCTAGAAAGATTCCTCATCTAATATGTTGAAACTTAGCAAAGAGATATTCCCCATTGACTAGACATTAGTCATCACATTCAAAGAACATTATAAGAACCAACATTCTAGGCTCTGAAAAATGTAACATAGGCTTTATATACAATAAAATAGGAAATTAACAGGAGTCCATTGCAAAACAAAACATTGCACAATTGTAAACAAAAACAAAAACTTCTAGTCATCTTAATTTTGCATTTTTTCCATTAACCCATTCCCGACGGGGGATTTCTAGCCTAGAATGTCCAAATGCCGGGGCTTTCGAATTATTAGGCCTAAATTAAATGAATAGCTGGCACAATACTGTGCCGCCCGGCAACTGGGCTTTTGAATGCGCGGTACACATGCTGTACCACCCGTCCTGTGTGGGTTAACCCTATGACGACGGTGCGTCACACCCGTGTGACACAGCCAAACTCCCGATGCCGGGGCGTCAAGCCAGTATGACGATTTTAATGCAATATTGCAATCGCCCGGCATTGGGGTCTTCGCGTAGCGAGTGCCCCGTCGGGAAAGGGTTAAATGTAACAAATCTATTTATCAAAGCTTGCACTGGGGAGAATGACTCGGTTCTGATAAGCAGACATTTCTTGTTCAGTTTCCTTGTCATGTTAACTGTCCTCATCTCCTGTCATTGCCAGAATTAAATCAAATCCATATAGCCTACTCATTATATACTGAATAACCATCCAAAAGAAAGTAAGAACTAAAAAATGCAACTGATATCGAAATAAACAAATCACACAACATGCTCTTTAAAGGTATATCCGTCTCCTCTGTTTTTATCACTTACAGGTGGAAAATAAGGCTTAGGGCAGAAGAAACATACGGCTAGCTAGAGGGAGAGAGCCAAGCGTATCACTAGTCCATCATCACAGTTACCGTGATACCCGAAGAAGTCTTCAGGGCAGGGAGAAAGTGGTTCGTGGGGATTACCTTGCAAAGTACCGAGGGTTGAGGGAGGGGAAAAATGAGAGACGGGGGGAGGATAGGGGAGGAGAAGGGAGGGAAAAAAATCTAAATTACAGGAGAGAAAGAAGCTGCAGTCCACCACATTCATCAGGGAGGGCCCCCCCAAATCCCCAGCCCCCCAGCCCCCCGTTCTATTTCCAAAAGACCTTTCGACAACCAAGTCCGCTCCTCCTCTAACTGACCTGCATGGGGGCAGGGGAAGCCGCAGCATCGACCGGCGTGGCTGTGTTCTGGGGTGCAGGGCCGGCTGCGTCATTGCTATCCTCCCTGGATGCTGCGTTGCTCTGTGGTTGCACCTGGGAGGAGGAGGTGGAGGGGGGGCGTGACGGGAGGCCCTGGGCTGAACGCTGCCTCTCTTCTGCCTCCCGCCTCAGCACCTCTTTCTGTCGCTCAACCATCGACGCAAACGAGGTCTCGTCCAGCTTTGGGGCCGTGGCCTTTGGGGGTTAGACAGGAAGCGTTATTTCTTTTCTTTTTTTTCTCTCTCTCTCTTTTTGATTAGGGAAATATTATGTGAATAAGTATAATGGAAAGAATGATTAGAATGATGCTGAGGAGAAAAGCATGAGAAAAAAGAAGCAGAGAGAAAACAATCTTTCTAAAGAAGTTCTGAGATTTGCAAAATGAAGTTATGTTGATACAATAATTAGAAAATAATAAAAGTAATCACAGTTCAAATTGTTGCTAACACAATGTAATATCAATAAAACAAAACTTGACAAAAAAATAACCCTAATATAGATGAATAAAATATAAATAATTTTCCCAAAAAATATTGTGAGAGAAAGAAAAGAATAATACCAATAATACAACATAAAATAATAAGAGAAAGATAATGAAACTCCTCTTCGTCCAACCCTTACCTTAACCTTCTTCAGTTCCGACTGGAAGCTATCCCCCGCCTCAATGAACTTCCTCTTCTTGGCTTCGAACTTCTCTTCGATCTGCTGAAGTTCCGTCTCCAGTTTCTTCTGCAAAAGCAAAAGAACTCGAACGATCAAATACACGTACAAAAGTGAGAACCACATTGTGAAGAAGCACCAGAAACATAAAACAGAAATGCAAAGAAGTAGATGCAGGATTAGTGCTGCAAAAAGGAAGAGCCATTCACCTGATGCATGGTGAGTGACTGGACCTGCCGGCGCAAAACCGTCAGCCGCTGACTGGTGACAACCGAGCGTACGTCAGGGACCATCGTATCAGAGAAAATCTCGTTGATGAGACGGTGGTTGCGGATGTAACGGGAGTGCGACACGTGCTTCACGCTTAGGCCGTCGTCATAGTCTGGAAAGGGATTTTTGTAAAAGGGTATATTAATCTATGCTACCTCAAAAAATAGCCTTTGTTATGATGGTATTGAGGGTAATGCTTTAAATAATAGCTGAAATAATTATAAGAGAACACTTATCATTATTATACCATTACTTAAATGAAACTGGTACTCTTAATTATTTGGACCTACAGCTGTCCTAAAAAAGAAAGAAAGAAAGAAAGAAAGAAAAAAAAAAAAAAATAATAATATAGTACACATTATAAAATCCTTCAACAGAAACAAATACTGTATTGAAAGTTTGTGATTGAGGGCTCTTCCCTACGTTAGAGGTGGGTTTTTAACTGGGGCCGGATTCACAAATGCACCTAAGGTAAAACCACTGGTTACTAGAGTTACGACTGTAAACAGACCACGCTTAAAGACCACAACTTACCATTGGAGTTTCGATCGTAAATTTAACAATGGTCGGGGCACTCATAAGTCCACTGGTAACTGGAGTAAACGTCATTTCATCGCACTTTATCTCGTCCACAAGTCAACATTTGAGGTGAGGTTCTGATTTATGTCATAGCATGAAAATGATAAAGAAAAGCAAATTTCCCATGAAATAAGTGTTAATATTGTCCACACAAACTGGTAAAATTTCAGCCAGCCAGGACAATGGAAATAGTACATGCAATCCATTAATTCAAAGAAGTTGTTTGTTAAGTATGTCTAGCCTCTCTCCTGTGAATTCAGGAATGAGGCAGGGCTGTGTCCTTGCAGTCATCCTAAGTCAATCTGAAGCAACATTGGGTATTATCACAGTCCCTGACCCTCACTTTGCTCATGTTGCCCCCTTTCTGAATCTCTGGAGGTTCTTCATACAGTCAAGCATTAAAACACATTATTTCTTTTTTACATTTATTAACATTTGATGACATTTCATGATATACAGAATATCAAGGTTTCTTTGATAGAAAATAGAAAGGAGGAAGATAGATGGTGAGAGAAAAAGAAAGAAGCAAGGAGAGAAAAGAAAAACAAAAGAAGCAAGTAGAGAGAGAAGGAAGCAAAAAGAATGTGTGAGAGAGAGAGAGAGAGAGAGAGAGAGAGAGAGAGAGAGAGAGAGAGAGAGAGAGAGAGAGAGAGAGAGAGAGAGAGAGAGAGAGAGAGAGAGAGAGAGAGAGAGAGAGAGAGAGAGAGAGAGAGAGAGAGAGAGAGAGAGTGAAGGAATATACAAAACAAAATAAACATTACGCTTTTGACAACTTAGTGAGAGCACTCGTCAAGCCCAGCAAGGTTTCATTTATGCTCAGAAGGGCTGCTGTCTGTCCCTCCAACGCACTACGAATTCCTCGCACTTCACTAAGGATACCCTCTTGCACCTCAAGCATGCGAGTTCCTGTGGAATGATGTGTTGTGCTTGAACTTCTACTACTTGGCCTACTGTGCACTGGCATTTCTTCAAAGGTACTTAGATGCAGTTGATTCTGCTCTCCTGTCTCCGACCCCGGGCCAGAGGACTCAAAAGGCTCTTCTTTCTCCTTCACTATCACAGATGCTAAAGGACACGAAGGTTCAATTAACCACGTATACTATACTACGTCTTTCATAAATGCACGTATAGCATAAAACCAACAACAATGAATTGTTAAAAAATGGCAATATCAAATGATCAAACCTCCACAAGAATGAAACTTTGATTTTGTATGCATGAGCTTTGGTTAGGCTTTAAGACCGAGTCGGAATTTGGGTTCAATCTGCTTACTGAGATCAGGAAGAGCTTCAAGGGACTCTGGTGGTAGTGAATCTGAGATGCCACAAACAAAAGCAGGGTCTATCAGTTGAGTCATGGCCTCCTCAGCAGGAGTGAGAGGAGGAGCAGTGGGAGGACCTCCACCTGCAAGTATTAAATGCCTGAGGAAGCAATAACCAGAAAAGGCCTTCGGTATCTCTTTCAGCATAAATCCTTCACAAATATTCAGAAACATTTCATAAGACCAAGTACATGTGAACAATGCTACATAACATGAGACTACAATTTATCAATCAGTTTACAAAAAATAGTACTTTTACTTTTTTAATTATTTCCTATCGTATGCTGTCAGCAACATTTAAGGAACTCTCACAATAGCTTGGCAATTAGTTGCATTTTTGTACATACATGATTAAATGATATATATGTGTATAATATAAGCCCTGAATGTAGCTAGAAAAATAGCACATCATTAAAATGAGATTCTGGCTTATACTATAATGAGCTGCAAAGGCTCTTTTAGATAATGAATTAGAGCTAAATGTATGACTTGAATATATATTATGTGTTTCTAGGTTTCAAAACAATAGAATTCTACATTCTAATACATATGTCCCAACTACAGTTCATTCCATAGAGCATACATGATGGCATTTTGTCAATCTTTCCCAGGATGACATGTTTTAACTTCACCATCTTGTTCATACTCAAGTCTCAATGGACATATCCCTTACTTTAAGCTTCACTGCTCTTAGTACTTGAACTTACCTGTTGCCAACAGCTGTTTTTGCCTTAAGCGTAGTTTCTTCTTTGTGTAGCTCTTGAAGTCAATGTATTTTGATTTGACCTCCTCGGCGCTTCTGAGCGTCTTGCTCTTCGCGTTCACTGCCGCTGTCACTTCCACCCATGCCCTGGCTTTGGCTGGATTGAACACGGCACCGGTCAGAGGCCCCTCCAGAATGTCCTGGCGCTCCTGGACGCTTGTAACGAGAGCCATAAGCTCATCTCTAGAAAAATTTGGCCTTCGTTTCTTCGGTACCGATGCCGTTCCTGAAGCCATAGTCGAAAATTGCGCTCTTGCGTCGGGTTTTTGTTTATATGTTCACGTGATTGATCAAAGGAGCTTAAAGAATCACGTATGGCACTCACTGATTAGTGCAAGTGCTTTACCAGAGCCTTAAGATGGCAATCTGGCAGCTATCATAGAAACAAGAAACGATCATGACCTTTACCAGGCAACTTACCACCACTTTGTGAATCCTACTTTACCATCACTGGTAACCAGTGTAAAATGGCTGCTGGTAAATGCCTTATGAATGCATGTTAGTGAATCCGGCCCCAGAGCTGCTTGGTGCTCTTCACAGAGTTAATGGAGTAAAATAAAAATAAAAAGTTTGCATTCCAGATAGTATGTATTGAGCTTAATAAAATGTTGCAGTAAAATGATAAATGTACTTCGTCTCTTTACCACTGGTCAGGAAGTGCCAACTCCTGAATTTGTTTACAGTTGTGTCAAAAGCTATCCACTAATAGTACCAAGACATCAAAACCTGTGCAACTTTGTTTATGAGATGGACAAATCATACTTGCACACAATTTGAGGTTTTATGGTTTTGTTTTTTTTATAAATGTGAGTTTCTGGGCTCAAAACCCATTTGAAAATTTAATATCTAACAATCAGCTATAATACTCATATTCTAAGTTTAACAAAAAACAAATGTCATAATGGTAGAAAGAACAGAGTACAAGTAACAACACTAATTACCAGTAATAATAAAACCACAACAGACCGATTATAAAACGCTATCGCTCTTCATAATCCAGAGCTCTTTGATCTGCATCAGAATTACGAAGACTCCGAGACACTCACCATCCTCATCCTCCGCTGGTTGAATGTCAATGCGCCGGTCGAGCTTTGAACCGACTGTAGCTGTGCTGGAAGATCGGTCAAGGATCTCCTTTTCTTCTGTGGCTATGGTTCCTGTTGGCACGAGGGTACCTAAAGTGAGTTCAGAAACAGCGTGTTTCTGTTGTCGGTATTTCAAACAATATCATCACAGGAGCAATCATGGACATTGGAAATAATGAAACCCTATGCTAACACCTACGGATAATGAATATATGTATACCTTTCTTCTATATGTCTCTCTCTCTCTCTCTCTCTCTCTCTGACTGATGCTATTCTAACCTGTAACTTTCAAAACTACCCCTAAAATTGTCCTACAGATATTCTACATAAATTTGAGGTTCTATAGCATTCTAAGCCCTCAGCTATTCATATATGCATATATATACATTTACATATATATATATATATATATATATATATATATATATATATATATATATATATATATATATATATATATATATATACATATATATATACATATGAAAAAACCCTAATCTGAATCTATATTCATTCTTCTAGACTTCAACACC
>BOPN01001190.1:45000-47500 GCA_017312705.2 Penaeus japonicus | reverse complement strand
CTTCCCACTTAAACGTTTAGCTTTTTACCAGCACACACTGCCTTTGCTGTGCATTTGTGAAAGTGGCACCGATTGTTAATATCCTTTTTCAAGTATAAGCAAAGTCAACTATTCCTAATAATGGAAATACCAGGCCCACCATAATCCGCGAGCAAAGAATTCTGTCCCGTTCTCGCAAATATGTATAAAAAAAAAAAAACTATAAGAAACACACCCACACCAAACCACGAAAACCTCTCAAAAAATAAAAAAAATAAAAAGATAATAAAATAAAATTCACATACATATGCATATAACAAAACGGCAAGAAGCTAGCATGCACGCATAACCACCGAAAGAGAGAGGAACATGCTCAAGTCCACGTACTTGGAGGAACCCCCACGATGCATCCCCAGGCCCAGCTCCTCGCTCTCTCTCTCCCTTGTGAGTGGAGAGCAACCAACGCCCCATAGCACACAACTGCTCTATGAGTGCTGCCTTGCCCTACCCTAAGGCCCAGCTCTCACCTGCCCACTCCCCTTCCTCCCCCCCCTCCCCTGCCATCGGCACCACCACCTACCTTTGGCTTTGGCTGCTAGATACTGCTGGTAGGCTGGCGAGGCGTGATATACCTCAAGAGCCTTATTGTATTCCGCCTGTAAAGCAGAGTGCATCAGCAGGCTACTTACCCCGACCACAATTTTGGTTTCTTCCCCCCCTTTCCTCCTTTTTTTTTTTTTTTTTTTTTTTTTTTTTTTTTTTTTTTTTTTTTTTTTTTTTTTTTTTTTTTTTTTTTTATTATCTAAGTTTAATGAACCCTTTGGAACTTTTTTTTTTCTCTTTACCATATTTTAATTTCTTTTTCTTGTTCTATCTTTCTCTCGTTTTAATGTCTTCCTCTCTCAATGCTGAGATTTTATCCTTTTATATATATTCATATCATAAAAACATTAATAAATAATATAGAATAAATCTTCCTGTACATTTGTATTTTTACTGAAAAAAAAGTTACAATAAACAAGAAAAAAAAAGTACTAAATCACTAAATGACACCACTGAATCACAGACACAAATAAACGGAAAGGAGCAGGCAAATGCTAAGAGTACACCTGACATTCTGGAACATCAAATATGTTACACTGAGACTTTGTAATATCTGTATCTATATCAAAAATAAAAGACAAAGAAAACACAATCATATTCTCAAGAGAACTGTTAAGTTACTCTGCATTTATCATAGACTCACTCCTGATTATCCTTTGCAAGCAATGATTCATAGGCAAACACAAACAAACAAATAAACACACACACACACATTCTCTCTCTTCCTCTCTCTCTCAAACACACACACAAATACATTCAAGCTCTCTCTCTCTTTTCAACATGTGCAAACAAACATAAAACAAAAAAATACACATAAAAAAAAAAAAGACTAGAGAATAATAACCACAAAAATGTCACCCTAAAAATAACGGAGAACTACAGCTAACACTCAAACCTAAACATAACATCTAGAACACTACAGTCATTCCCTCCACCTTCAGGAATAATCATGCAGTTATAACAGATGTGGACTAGAGCACGGAAATTGAATTACTGTTAAATGAGCAAATGAGAGCCACAGATTATCACCTGTAAAAAGTTATATGTTTAGTGTACATCAGGAAAGAGCATTGCAACTTTCTAATCACAGAAGGAAAATTAAATTAAGATTCTTTGTTGCATCTTTCTCCTAAAATCACAAGTTCATAAATCATCAGGGGAAAAGTTAATGTTTACTTATGAGAAGTAACTTCACACTGGGGTTGGTTATGTAACTGCTGACTGTGACTCCCTCTGTGTATATGGACGTAAGTGTGTGTGTCTGTGTGCAAGTGTGTGTGCGTAAGTGTGTGTGTATGTGTGTGTGTGTGTAAGTGTGTGTGTGTGTAAGTGTGTGTGTGTGTAAGTGTGTGCAAGTGTGTAAGTGTGTGCAAGTGTGTGTAAGTGTGTGTGTGTGTGTGTGTGTGTGTAAGTGTGTGTGTGTGTGTGTGTAAGTGTGTGTGTGTGTGTGTAAGTGTGTGTGTGTGTGTGTAAGTGTGTGTGTGTGTGTGTAAGTGTGTGTGTGTGTGTGTAAGTGTGTGTCCATGTAAATGTACAAGTGCACATCTATATGCATGTATTTGCATCTTTGTAAATAAGTGTGAGTGCATTTGTGTGATTGAGCGAGAGTCAAAGTGTGCTATATATGAAGGGGATTTCCCAAACAATAACATTTACTACTTCACAATTACTTTTCATATAATCCATTCTAAATTTCACTACTGGTAGTAATTGGCTTCTAAGTTCTAGATCACTAATGCTGAAACATATAAATAATAAATCTACACATTTTATCATATTTACAAAATAATTTTTCTATATTGTTAAAGCTGTTAGAAAATTATAGCAACAATATGTAAAAAATTATGAAAGTTAACATTAGAGGTGAATTTATGTAAAATCTTATGTAAACAACACTGAATTTCTGGTAGATGACTCA
>BOPN01001190.1:5000-40000 GCA_017312705.2 Penaeus japonicus | reverse complement strand
ATATCACATGTAAGCAACAAATTAGAAAAAAATATTACATCAGTTATTTTCTAATTTATTTTACTCATGGCCAATAAAATTTGATTTTACAAAAGTTTTTCAACTCAGATCTTTTTTTCAACTGGTCAGAAGCAGAAGTTACCGTGATGTCATCAATATCCCATAGAATATAGCGACATTTTTTTATTATCATTATTTTTTGTTATATCACATTTTATGAAATTCAAACACCTAAACTAAAGTCACATTGACTAATGATTTATGAAAAATAATTAAGTTTACTGTTGACATTTCAGCGTGTCACAACTGCCCCATTCAAAACTTGGTGACAAAATGCCTGATGTCTCTGGACGTCACCCGGGTCCAGGGATATTTTCTGACCACGTGATAGGACATCAACCGGCGCGAATGGGATAATTAGAAATGGGAAAGTCAATGAACTGCAATACACCGATTACACAATAACAAACAAGATGAAGTAGCAGTGGAAGATAAAATGACTGTCCTCTTACTTCAACCAAAAAATTTACATTTCTTATGTGGTAAGACAGAATGCACAGCTGAGGTAAACAACTGGCTAAAGCAACATTAAACAATATTACTTCTTTTAAGGTAAGGAAATTGAATTTGTAAATGTCTCTCGCAAGTGGTAAAAATCAACCACAGAAAGCAATTAAAAGTAAATAACAATAAATAATAAATAAATAAAAAAGGTAAAGCAATTCATAAACAGAAAAACACCCCAATAGAGACTATTTCAAAGAATAGCCTTCAGAATTATCAATCAAAGAAATGTGTTCTTTGATAAATCCACATCCCAATTTGCCTAGTATCTATATAAACTTGGGCCACTATATGTGATAAGTGGTTCATCCTTGAGGAGTTAACAAAAGAAAATGGTATTATAAAAGAGCTGTTATTAAAACAATAATAATGATTATATTCATATCACTAATAATAACGATACTACAAGCAGTGATACAGTATAACAGTTATGAATGAAATAATTTTTTTTGCTAATGATGATGTTGATGTCAACAATAATGACAAAAAATGAAAAAATAAAAATAAAAAGGAAAACAGTAATAGCAATATCACAGATAATGTCAGAAGCAATTACAATCATCATAACAATTGTGAACAGTTTTAATAAGAGCAACATTAACAGTTACACATGATGATAAAGTTCACAACATTAACATTAATGATAATGATGATGATAACAATAATGAAAAAAGAAAAAAAAAAGAAAAAAAAAGAAAAAGAAAGAAAGAAAGAAAGACAGAAAGAAAAACTAATCATGAAGGTAAAGATGAAAATAAATAAATAAATAAACAAAGATAGCAGTGATATTAATGATGAGGATGATAGTACAAATAATATAAATGATAACAAAAACACTATTAAGAATAAGTATATTGCTAAGAGTGGTACAATAGCAATAAAAACAAATACAATGAAAAAAAGATAACATAAAATACAAAATCAACAGAATTTTCATTTTCTTATCTTAAACAACAAAAGCAAGGGCACATTTACTTGCACAATCCAGACATGGATTCCTTTACCAAAACAAAGAACCCTTTCTTGCATTTGCAATCGATGTTCAACTTGCCAACCCAGTCAGTGCAAGAAAACAACTTGGACAAAAGAGAATGCATTTTGTGCTTTACAATGAGAGACAAGAGAGATAATGAGGAAAATAAGCAATACAAGAAGGAAAAAGATGAAGTACAACAAAACAGAAGGAAAGAGAGGGTAGAGAAAGAAGCAGCAAAATGCATCATTATTTGACAGTCCAAGATGTTTCTTGCAGAGCCGTCTGCATGCTTGCATTCTGATGTCCAGACAATTAGCTGTGGAGGGATGTGCCCAAGAAAAAGTCTTATGTGCCTTACTTTTATAAAGGAAATGAAGAAACAATGGTCATTCTTTAATAATAATAATAATAATAATAATAATAATAAAGAAAAAACAAAAACAAATGTGATAATATAATTATATCTGATGTACAATAATGGATGATAAACACTTCTTGTCTTATTCGCTATGTAACTATGCTATTCCAAACCTTTTGCCTTCTATTATCATATGTTAAAAAAAAAATTTAGCAGTGCAGAATGGTCAGAGAGGGAATGAATGCACAAAAAGCATGCAAGCTTCCTTGCATATACCAAGCACAGCATGCAAACAACTATTGCCTATGTCTGCCATTTCAATTTCTTTTCTCTTCTGTTTTTCTTTTTAAAGTAAATATATCTTCCTTTAGTCTCCTGCACTAATGCAATTCAAAGAATTCACAGTCATTACCTCTTAAAACAGTTCATCATTGCATCAGCCACTAAGGGCTTTATGTTTAATCTATTTAAGGCAAAGAAGTAACGACTGGAAAGGAAGGAGCATAGTCAGGCAGGAGTGTGAATATATAAGAAATATATGTAAAAAAAAAGAAAAAAAGACATAAATACAATTGAAAATAAATATATATCTGTATATCAAACTTGCATGATTCACAAGTGGCTTTCAGTCTGTAACATCCACTGGGAGTGGTAAAGATTGCAACATTCAGTAGGGGCCACAAAGGGGGGAGGGCAAAGGGGAGCGGGGGGTGGGGGCGGTCACGCGCCGACATTCAGGGCATAGAGAAAGCGCTGGGGGAGGGTGGGGGCACCAAGAGGTGGGCTAGCTGCGGTCTTGGTGGGATTTTCACTGTTACCTTTCGAACTCCCTGAGCCTCCGTTCCCCGAAGAGGTGGAGGAGGATGAGGTCGTGGTGGCTTGGGGGGAGAGAGAGAAAACGGGGGCGGGTGATTACGCTGGCACAGTACAAAACAGGGGGTGAGCATGATGTGGTTGGTAGTGGCCAGAGACCAGATAACTGGGACCAGGACCAGGTAGAGGCCAGCTCACCATCTGGCTGGTCTCGAGGCAGTACCAACGATAAACAGAATAAAAATAAAGAAAAAATTAAAGAAAAGACCGAATATCATTTAAAGCACTGTTCCCATTATTTGCTCAGTGGTACAGAATATTAGCTTACTTTCTCTCTAGCATGTCTTGGGGGTAAACAAGAATGATCTCGAAGTTTAGGATCTTTGCGTAATTAGAAAAGGAATAATAATGTATTCTGGGCAGATTAAGTGGCTAGCTGGAATAGGTAAAGAAGCAGACTGGCTTGAGGGGAAGGAGGAGAAGGGAAGGAAGAGTTGGTGAGATACAGTAAAGAGAAAGAGAAAGAGAGAGAGAGAGAGAGAGAGTTAAGAGAGAGAGAGCAAGAGCAAGAGCGAGAGAGAGACAGAGAAAGAGAGAGAAGTATGTACAACAGTGAGAGTGTGTGTAATGTGTGAGTTAGAGCATTCTGAACAGGTAATACTAGCAGTAACAGTTTATATCTACAACTATTTATAAATATTTCAATCCTTAACCTTATCCTCCGGAATTAAATATATAAATAAAATCTTTACTACTAATCTATATATAATTATGATGCGCACAACAAAATAACAGGGGGGGGGAAAAAGACTCCTATTGTGTAATTCCCAAAGCAAACCTGATATTCTTCCAAAGTTCAGTGAAACACTTTATCAAATAAGACTAACACTGTAGTGCATAAAAAAATCCGAACATCATAACTTGGGGAAAGCAACATCATGAAATAGAGACTATCTAGAAACCCCAATAAATGATTGACTATCACTTTATGTACAAGGCTTCCTAAGGTTCCTAAACAACCACTTGCATATTTGTTGGTGATAAGCAGGCACTTTTAATGTCACATATCTGAACATGACCACAAAATCCCTTTTACAGTCGGCAATTAGAAAAACAAAACAAAACAAGAAAGTGGCCAACATATAAAAGTACACAGTGGGTAACAGAGAACTGAGTCACTTATTTTTCCCATTTTATGTGTTAATAATATATCTTTTTGATCATTATTAGCGATATTCTTTCAATGTATGATGCTGCAAACTGCCATCTCTGATAACACATTGAGTTCCGTTTCATCACTGCCATTAAAAAGGGTAAGTAAGGCAAGTATAAATAAATAAATCATATATTAATCACCTACATCTATATCTATATATCATATCTATTTATATGATTGAACACGAATATAAAAAGACATATTTGTGTTGAAGACAAAAAAAGTCAGAACATTTCTGGCTCATAGCACACAATGGAAAAAAAAAAACTGTTCGATCTACAGTTAATCTAAAACACTAACAAAATAAAAAGAAAGGAATGACCCAAGTCTAATAAAAATGACAACTGACGAGGAAATGTGAGTTTGTCACCATCTGTCTAATACAATTAGTAATAAAAAAAATACTTATAAATAATTGCTAAACCTTTTGGCTGCTTTTTTTTCTTGTTTACCATAGAGTAGCATAAAAATTGACAATTTGACCATTTTGGCTTCAAAAACTGGCATCCCCTGGGAATAATTTTCTGCTTCATTACTAAGGCCAAAGGCATCAGAAATATTGGTTCTGCCAAACTTCATAAAGGCATTAGTAGAAATAACAATAACAACAATAATAATAAAGTTTCTGTTAAAAAAAAAAAAAAAAATCACAATTCCCAATAATCATAATCATAGTATGTATATATAATAATATATATTACATTATATGTGTATATATATATATATATATATATATATATATATATATATATATATATATATATATATATATATATATATATTTCTATATATCGTTAGATAGATAAAATGTGATATGATGAACATTTGAACATCAACATTATTTTGTTCTTACTATCTATCATAATTACACAAGTTACATGAGAACATGACAAGACAAATGGCAGACCAATAACCTGAAAGAGGTGAATGTAAGCAGTATTTATACAGTGTAAAAGTACTTACTATCTAAGAATAAAGCAAAATTAAGATTGCATATTACTAAATTAGACTTAAAACTAAAACAAACAAGAAATAAATCTGAAACAGGCTCACATACGTTCATTGACAGAGACAAACAAAAACACGTTCACATTTCATTCACAGCTTGTTTAAAAAAAAGTATATAAACCAAAACAAAAGAAATAAATGTACACAAAACCAAAGGCAAAACATCAAAAAAACCTTGTAAATTTCTCTCTTCCAAACATCCCCACCCACACCCTCACTCACTCTTGAACATTCACAACTCTCCCTCCCTCACAAATGTGGACTTACACAGAGAGACAGAAAGTTTATGCTTGCACTTGCAACTACACTCTCTTCCTCTATCTTTAACTCACTCACTCTCTTTCACTCTGTCTGTCTGTCTGTCTGTCTGTCTGTCTGTCTGTCTGTCTGTCTGTCTGTCTCTCTCTCTCTCTCTCACTAACTCTGTCTGTCTCCCTCTCCCTTTCACTCATACTCTGAAGTCTTAAAACTAGTAGAAAAAAAGTCATACTTAAAAACAAAAACAAATAATAACAACAATTACTAAAAACCAACTAACCTTTTAAAATGTTGCTCATCATTGGTGACGCAGGCATGTAAACATCTACAGGAACAGATGAGCAAGCGGTCAATGGTATAAATAAGCACGCAACATAACAAATACTGTGAGATAGGCAAGGGTGCAAGATTTCACATACGGTAAATTGGCAAATAAAAGAACGGAAAAAAAAAGAAGAAAAGGGGTGGGGGAAGGGGGGTAGAGAGAGAGAGAGCGGGAGAGAGAGCGGGAGAGAGATAGAGATAGAGAGATAGAGAGAGAGAGAGGGGGAGAGAGAGAGAGAGAGAGAGAGAGAGAGAGAGAGAGAGAGAGAGAGAGAGAGAGAGAGAGAGAGAGAGAGAGAGAGAGAGAGAGAGAGAGAGAGAGAGAGAGAGAGAGAGAGAGAGAGAGAAAGAGAAAAGTCCCTGCAATAATTTTCTTTTTCTTCAAATCTTATTTCAAGAATCATTGCTAGGGGAGGGAGGGAGGGCGGGGGAGAGGGGGAGGGTTAGTGCTCTTGAAAACCAGGATTTTGTGCCACTTCAAAGGGACACACGAAGATCATAAAAGCATATGGGAATTATTTCCTTCTTCAGAAATGGAACCTCATGCATCTTTTTTTTTCTTTTTTTTTTCTTCCAAGGCATTCAGCCAACTCTTGATCTCAAAAGTCATTTACTTTCTCTTTTTGTTTTCATTTCCATCCCATGCATTACATATCTTGCCTTCCATGCACAAAAAAGCTGGTTATTTATGTACAAAATATTCATTATTTGCATATTAAGTTTGCAAAACCTTGCAGATAATACTCTCTTCATTTCTCTCTTCAAGGATCATGCAGCAAGTGTTAAGAGTGATAAAAAAAAGCAAAAAACTGATTTTTGGGTGGTTGTTGTTGTTGTTGTTGTTTTTGTCTCTACACAAAGAAGCATTGGTAAACTGATGCAAGAGAATACCTAAAGAATTCAGATATATAAATATCAAAGCCAAGATATTAGATCAATTGTTCAAAATATTCAACATCTGTCATCATGTGGCATCTACTTGTCTGTAGAATCAGGGGATGAACAACCAATGAAATATGCATAAACAATTTTCCTTCTTGAGAAGAGAAAAGAGAAATATGAAAATAATCATAGGAATATAAATATACATACATCTAATTATATGTATGTGTGTATGCAAAATTTGATTATATATATATATATATATATATATATATATATATATATATATATATATATATATATATATATATACATATATAATAATCAAATAAATATATATATATATACTCGTATTCTCCCCCAACCCATTTTATTTATTCATTCTTTTAACAATACTTTTTTACATGGTAGTTCATCCCCTTCTCCTGCTCTATGTTAGTTTGACTGGATTAAGATAGCCTAAGGAATTCAATGCTGTCAAAGAAACTGTCCGATACTGATGACAAACAACGAAAAAAGTTCCGAAACACTAACCTGGGAGGCCATGAAGTAAATTTGAGGGGACATTGGGGGATGGGGAGGGACTAACATTGTATTTGTACACCAAAAATTTAAATAAAGTAAATAAAAATTATAAATAAATTCAACCCTGCTACCTACAGGACTACTCACACAACCTTATCCAAGTTCAAATATTGGCGGCTTCAAGAGAGAAGCCGCCTAACATGGTATATATACACACACTGGGTGCACGTGGATGTGGAAAACCTTGTGCACAGCGGTTTGAGATTTCTCGGAGTAGGTTTCAAGGTATATGTCATACCAGACGACGCTTCCTCTTTTGTTTCTTTTTGATATACTGAACCTGGTGATTTTTTTTCTTCCTTAAAAGAAAGCAATGAACTACATCTTATCGCTCACCTTATTTTGAAACAGGAAAAGGTAAAAATGAGTTGTAAGCGAAAAACTCTGATGATTTTCTTTCTTACAAATAAATCCTAAATGACTGGAAACTGAGAGCAATAGTCATGACAATGCTAATAATGCCTGTTATAGATTTATAATAGTGTATTTCAAAACAGAGGTATTGCTCTGATTTGTTTAATATCAAAAAGCATAACAGATCTCAAAGAGTATGTCTGAAATTCGAAGTAAAGGTAAAGTGATTACTGTTCATCTATTGGGGGAAAGCATTTGAATCTTATTTAACTGATCTTTTTGTCATTTGGTCTATGTATACACAAAGCATTCAACAGCAAGATCAATGAACTTCTACATAGAATTATAGTATATCAGAATAAGAAATAAAATTCTGATGGAGGCTGCACTCCATCTTCCTAAAAATTGCCATTCCTCAAAGGTTCTTCATCTTAATCACAACTTTCTTATTACTAGTCCATCGAATCAAGATAACCAAGGAACAAATCTCAAACCACTGTACAGGGTTATCCATTAACTGAAAGAGGGCCAAACATCAACTCTCTCTCTCTCTCTCTCTCTCTTTGTGAACTACCTAGGTAATTCTGATATCAAAACTGTTGTAATTTCAATTACTACAAATAATATAATATATATATATATATATATATATATATATATATAAATATAAATATAAATATATATATAAATATAAATATATATATATATAAATATAAATATATAAATATATATATAAATATATATATATATATATAAATATATATATATATATATATATATACATATACACACACACACACACACACACACATATATATATATATATATATATATATATATATATATATATATATATATACTGCATTCTACCATCTTTCTCACATATATATATATATATATATATATATATATACATATATATATATATATATATATATATAAAATATGTAAATTACTAAGTACTTTTTTTATCGACCTAATACCCTCTTGGCAAGGGATACTCCTTAAGCTTTGAAGGGGAAACATTTCCGTTCAGAGCATGTAAACTTACGAGTGGGTCCGGGGGCAGGGGTGGTCCCCATCATGGCCACCTGCCGGTAATTTGGTGGCAGGGACATCCTGAGGCCAGGCTGAAAAGGTCAAGGGTCGTCAATTCTTTTTATTACTAGTAGTACAATTCCAAGATTATAAATACTGTGCCCCACCCTATCAACTAAATAGTTTTGCTAACCCTACAAGAAGAAAAAGAGAAATATATGTGAAAAATTTGTTTGTGCACATACACATACATTTATCCAGACAAACATACATTTGATTTCTACTACAAAATGTGATTTTTCTTTTAGATCACCCACAAAAAGAATAGAAAGAAAAGAATGCATACATAAACGTGTATTCTGAACAATGCTTGAAATCCACAAATCAAAGAAACTCAAATAATATATGACAGATACTATGTATTCAATACTCAAAAAAAAAAATTCCAAGTAAAAACTGACATCAAACTAAATGTATTTTCCCTTGGGGGTTGGGGGAATCAATTTCAACTTAACCAAAATTATATGAATATGAATTATTTTCATGGTTGCAGCAATCTACCAAAAAAACAACCAAGATACTGAGTAATGCCATCTTTATTTCCAGTGCCATAAAGAAAGCTAGAAATATGGAATGCAATGACCAGAAGGCCTGTGGCTCCCTGTGCCAGGCTGTAATGAAGACATTTGAACAATAAACTTTCCTGTGTTGCCTCCAAAGAGAAGATATATATAAAGCATTTATCTCACACAATCCAATAACACATAATTTAAGGACACTATCCCCACATTTGCAACAATATACAGGACACACTTCAGAGCACTGTAATCAAAGTGTTTTCCTATGGCATTTTAGTATCTGATGCTCAGAACTACAGAGATAAAGATCAAAGGCTTCATTTTACTTCAAACACAGTCAATTCAGTCAAACAAGTACTAGTGTACATGGAAATTCAAGAGCAAAGAGGGGAAATAGTGACAAAAAGTGTACATAACGTTACACTATCTATTCAACAAAATAATACATACCAATTCCTGAATAAAATATACTGAAATCTCTGGAAATAAAATGACTTACACAACTGCTCAGATGGGTTTGCATTTCATTCTGAAACACTCATGACTTTTCACAGTATGAAAATCAATAAACTACAATTGTTATCCTAAACTTAAAAACAAATACAAATAATAATGTATATTCAAACACTCAACTCACACCATGCACCATGCAACAACTCATGGAAAGAATTATAGACAATTTACAAAATATATTCACGTTGTCTTTCTACACTGCTTATGTATATGTACACTCACACAAATATATACTGTATACATTTAAATGTAATTATGAAAATCTTTAAAGTTTTGCAAAGTGAACAAGCACTTTCTGATCTGATTCATCTCATTTATTGTTTTTTCTTCAAATTCAGGATATTTTTCTTTGCACTGTTTTATCTGCAACATAAAATCATTATTATATATATATATCTTTTAATTTTTTGACAATTTCCTATTTACTAAATCTACAAGTGATAAAACAACAATATCCTCACTCACAAAAAAATCTTTAGTTTGCTAAACCTACAGGAAGAGAAATGAGAACACGCTATACTAGTTACAAAAAAAGTAAAGTGCACAAACACTTAACAATATTTCAATGCTAAGATACAGTATACAGACCTTTCACTCGCACACAATATACAAAAGAAACACAAGCACCCGTATGACCACACTCACAAATAATTCTTATTGTTCGATGAGACGGACATGTAAAGTACATATACATATATGCTGTAAAAATAAAGTCCAAGGTATTACTTCAAACACTCAACCACCAACCACCAAAGCCTACAAAAATACTACCTAGAGGCTCTCATGGATCCAACGCTACAGGCTACAAACATATACCATGTACAAGGACTACTACTTAAGGACAAATAATATACAATTTATATCTACATGTCTTAAGAGAGTTTGGGGGCATTCTTTCTTCTAAAATCATGTGACATTAATAATAACATGCAGCAACGTTACGACAGTTATGATGTTATCTTCGTAAGTCTTTCTTAAAATGATCAAAATTTAAAAGTCCAAATTAATAAATAATAATGAAAAATGCAAAAATAAACAATGAGATAGTAATGGATCATCCAAATATCAATCTAGCAATGTTAATGTACTGTCGACTCTTCCAATACGGGTAACTTTGCCCAACGTGGTTTTGAAATACCCATAGAAATATCCAATCTTTAAAGCAAATGTATAACTGCTCTCTATATGAATGTATGTGTTAAGAATAAATCTTCATAGAAGTTGCATTATTACCTATCTCTGGCGACCGCTCCATATCCACAAGTAAAATGGTAATTTATAACTTTTTCTCCTTTATCATATTCTGCATGGTTATAGAGGTTTACAAAACGACTTTTATTTTGTAGTAGACATGTTATTTTTTTCTTTTGCCATCATCCAACCTTCCAAACACCTTCAACAGCCATTCATCAATAAGGAGTTGCCTCGACTTACCTTCCGACATACGTGTTATCGTGCAATAATGTTTCTGGTTTCAGTTTTACGTAGTACTGGGTGTGATCTCTCCCTACCATCACAATTTGAAGTTGAATTCTCAATTAGCGCTCAAAAGAGGACTTAACGGATAGGTGTCATAACATGACCGAAGGCTCTGATTAGGCCTAAAAGACGAGCATCAATGCATACATGACGTGACATCAGAAACTGCTCACAGATGAAGCACATACACAGTCGTAAAGTATTATGACAGTAATGTCACTAGTTTCAGAGCTACAGCTGCTTAAAGTCAGCCTAAACCCTAGTTTTGGGATGGATTTCTGGGAAAATATTTCTTAGGCAAGTCTGCGCTGCATAGAGGGGAGAAAAACATATTCCCATCCCTCTAATTTCTGGCAGGTGCCAGTGGCTTCAAAAATCATCCGTCCTGACAGCCAGTTAGCTCGTCCAGCACCCCGTCCGCAATGAGCTGATGCTAAGAGTACCGTAAATGATATCAAGAACGATGACTGCCGCCATGTAGGTTTATTCCCTGTTGCCTTTCGCTGTCATAATCTTCATAGAGCAAAGGCTTGTTTACCATTTTACCAATCAAGTACAATGTGTACATTAGTTCTCTAATTCTCCCATTTTCTCTCTCTTTTTCTATACATATAAAGTATTATGCATGTGTGAATAATGTATTTGGATGTGGTAGGAAATAAATAACTCCCTCCGTTTCCATCTTGACATAATTTTCACTGTGTGAGTCTTATAAAAGTGAGAGAGGTAGAGTTCACCTCATATCATAAGATATTCCTTTTCTCTAAGGTCAAACTAGAAACAAAACAACTGCACTGACTTTTATCTTAAAACCTTGCAAAATTAAGCATGATATTAGGTGCTTTTACATATTCAGTAAGCTTTCTCATTGACAATGGCCCAGTAAGCATTGTTTCACTCGACAGAGGGAAGGGTTACGAGAATTAGGGGGAAAGATGAGAAAGAATAAAAAATAAAATAAAATAAAAAAATAAAAATCAAATATTAAAAATGAATAACATAAAATTAAAAAAAACATGTGCAGAAAAAAAAGAAAAATAATGTTAGTTAATCCTGAAAATTTCTGCAACTTAAGATGATGATGAAACTTAAGCCAAATTAAATTTATCTTAAATAGAGAAGGAACATTTATGCCGATTTCAGACCGCTACGACCACGTTCTACAAGGTATACATAATAACGCCAAGTTGCCGTGACTGGGCGTGTTAGGATCTTCCCTCTATATCTCCCTCCAACACAATGAGACAGTCAGTGATGGAGAGGACAGCACATGCCAGTTGAGATGGAAGTGGGGGTGAGTAGGGGGAGAGAAGAGATATATGAGGAGGAAGGGAAGATAAACTGAGGGAATGGGGTAGAATACTCACCACCACCACCACCCTCCCTTCCTCCTCCTCCTCCCTCCTTATCCACCCTAAAGTCCCCCCTCCCGACTTCCGGGCCAGCAGCCGCAGAGACAACGCCCAGTCACGGCCACTCTTGAATAACCGTAAAGAGAGTCTTTTTTACCTTAGGAGGGTGGGTCGAGTTTTGTGCCAGCTTGTCCACGTACATCCTACAAAAAAGAGTGTAGGAAACGTCACACTGATGGCAGGGGTCGCTTAAGTACCTTTCCTCCATAGCTGCAGTGCAAGATTGAGGAAGCCGGTCGGAAGTTTGGAATGTTTCATGTGGTTAACGAGCACGGTACTATCCGCGATTATACTTAACAGACAACGTGAGAAAAAAGGAGGAAGTTGGTGTTCAAATTTGCCCAGATTTATTTTCGTTTTTAACTTTCAGTTGTTTCCTGTTCATAATGTGCTTGTATTAAGCTTGTTTGTTGTTGTTACAGGAAATCCCTAGTTTGTGTAATTGTACTTTCCAAAATAAAGATAAAAAGATGATAACAATCAGCTGTTAGTGACAATGGACGAATGTTTAGAGTACTGATAAGGGCTCTTTACGTTCCATTTTCATAACATGTGTGTATTCTCTTTTTATTCATAATGTTCGGATTACTTTTGCTGGCAAAGAACTTTCCACATATGTAGACAGGATATACATCATAAACATCTCATACAATATAAAAGTCAGTGCAGTTATCATTGTATTCTTATAAGTTTCTACCCTCCCCAGAGGCAGACAAGGAAAATACCCAGCATTTGTCTAGAATAACAGGTAATAGCCATCAAGAACACATTAACAGGTATAAAAAAAAGTGATCTACACAGAGTAAACATTAAGCGACAATTGCTTATCAAAGTCTGCAAATCTATGCGCTTGTGGCTAAATCTGGGGATACCATGCCCTTCGTACTTCACACTCTGACAAAGCAAATAAACCTTCACCAAATATATATTTTTAAGGATAAAGGTTATCAAGCTCCCTTAGGATAATCAATCAAATAATGAATCAATCCAAGCCATATCATGTAGAATACATGTCTTGGATGTATGTTGTCCTTTGGCAAAACACAAGGTATGGATAATTTCAAAATCATCTTGGTCTATAAAAAACAAAAGTGGAAAAAGAAAAAATAAACAAAAAATATAATTCACTATTGTATTTCATATCTGTCTAGTGGTTATTGGCCTAGTACACGTCTATATACAAACATATACAGCACAAGAGAGAGTATATGACACTCCCTTCGTTGTCATGGACAGTGAAATATCAAACATTTAGATAGATAGTTGCTTTATCATTCTTTTCAATATCTCTGTGATATTAAGACATCACATTGAGTGTATATATTGTGACAGAACAATCCTGCCATAATATATAAAAAGAGAAAAAAAAGAAATCAAATCAAAATAAGGTTGCTTCATGTGTCAACACAACAATCTCAATGGACATCTTCAAGACGTACCCCGGATAACACAGCACGCTGTCTAACATACTACCTTTGAGGTGGAGGCAAGGGGAACATTTTAGTGTCCCCTCCGATCAGAGTGCCCCTAAAATCTTGCAAATACCCCAAAGGGCCAAATCTACCTGCAAAACTACTACCAACGTACCTTGTCTACCTCTCTACAACCCCAGAGTAGAATACCACTACCCATGCCCTAACAAGATAGCATCACATTAGTACTTCTCAAACAGAGAGAGAGAGAGAGAGAGAGAGAGAGAGAGAGAGAGAGAGAGAGAGAGAGAGAGAGAGAGAGAGAGAGAGAGAGAGAGAGAGAGAGAGAGAGAGAGAGAGAGAGAGAGAGAGAGAGAGAGAGAGAGAGAGAGAGAGAGAGAGAGAGAGAGAGAGAGAGAGAGAGAGAGAGAGAGAGAGAGAGAGAGAGAGAGAGAAATAGAGAGAGAGAGAGAAAGAAAGAAATAGAGAGAGAGAAAAGAGAAAGAAAGAAATAGAGAGAGAGAAAAGAGAGAGAGAGAGAGAGAGAGAGAAAAGAGAGAGAGAGAGAGAGAGAGAGAAAAGAGAAAGAGAGAGAGATAGAGAGATAGAGAGAGAGAGAGAGAGATAGATAGAGAGAGAGAGAGATAGATAGATAGAGAGAGAGAGAGATAGAGAGAAAGTAGGGAGAAATTAAAATAAAAAATAAGATATCTACATTCTTTTCTTTTCCCTCTCCGGAACACAAACTACGAGACACTTACGGGAGACACTAAGCCAAAGAAAGTAAGAATGAAAACTAATCTCGAGAAAACGTAAAGAAACAGAAACCGAAATAAAAGGAAACTAATCATACACAAACATTAAATTCTCAAAGAGAGAATAAAAGAACTAAATCTAAATAAATCAACATGAGACAACCTGACAAGAGCCATGGGAGCCCGTAACTTAAAAGAAAAATAAACTAAAACAAGACAAAGGTTCACCTACAGCAAACACATCAGGAACAGGCCTAGCCCTTATACCAGAGCTCGGAATCTCGGCTGCCATTTCTCTCGCTTTTATTAATTTTTGAGGAGATCCTGCAGACAAAGTCTCCTCTCTCGCGCCTCGGAAGAAAAAGAAATGGAGGAATCCTCGTTTTCTCGCTCTCTCTCTCTCTCTCTTTCGCTCTAGCTCTCTTTACGTTTGTTTTGGTTGGAACAGAAATTCTCTCGTCCTTCGCTTTGGTCTTGTTTGCTCCTCTGTCAACTGTTTACTCTCTTTTCCTTCTTCTCAAGCAAAGAAATAGTGGTATCATGGTTGAAACCAAGAGGGAGGGGGACAATGTAAGGTGTTCTGATACTCACAAAGGGTGTAAAAGTCTTAAAAAAAACGCACTTTGGGGGACGCCACTGTGAGAAGGAGAAGGAACAAGGCAAAGATGGCGTCCCTGCCCGGCCAGCGCTGCCAACGCCAGCATTCCGATGGTGCTGAACTCGAGCGCGAAAGGGGGCGGGAATTCGCTAAATTCGATTAAGCTCAATGATGAATAAAAAATGAGAATGAGAATGTGGAGTGAATGTGAAAAATTAAATGAGGAGGGTTTTTATTCGGTTACAGACCTTGTGCATTGCTCCTGGCTCCAAACTAACAGTCATGCTAAACTCAGAAAACCAATAAATGAGAATAAATTCAAAATAATACAATATAAAAGATGAAAACGTTTTATTTACACCTAAATCAAGAATGAACCCCAAACATATTGTTATGGATTACGTTAATCAGGAATTCATTTAAGAATACAGTATTGAGTTACAACCGAAGTCTATGCGACATTGCCTTTATTTTTGCGCATATGATAATCTTTATGCTGAGTAATCTTAGGGTTATAACTGTTGGAAATACACAACCATTAACATATGAATAATACCCTAATTAAAATAACTAAATCTAGCGCAAAGAGCCATAGATTGGTAACGCTGCGCCGGCGTTTGTTTTTGCAGGCTTTTTACACTCTATTGTTTGTGTAATCTTTGAAATTATACGTGTCTTTACGCTTTTGTATTCCTCTTTTGTTCGATAAATATATCAAAGGTGTTTAAATTTGTTCATTTATCATATTTGATAATAAATGGATTCTTATTATTGTGATATCTCATCTAACAGTTCTGTAGCGTAAACCTGATTATGGATTTTTAGTTGTAGCAACTTGACTTTAACAAAATGTAAACTCATTATTATCATTCAGTTGTCCATTCTGACCAGTATTTTATGCACAATAGTGTCAATTGGGAAATTTAGCTATTTGTGTTTTATTCAAAGAGAGTGTTTTTATCATTAATGCAGGCTGATTTATGTATGCACCTCACGTTTCTCTTGCTTTCTGTCTTAATAACTGTCTGAAAGCAAATTTTTGTTTCATGAATATTAATGAGAAGGGTTTAAATGTTCTATTCAATCACATGCTACTGAGATTTGATGATGATTAAATAGCAGATTTTATTGACTTTTTAAAACACACAAAAGAGTGGGAAATACCATCAGCTTTTAAAGCTTCGTTGAATTTATAATCATGATTATCTCGGCATCTATCAAATACGTATAAAGCAAATCAAATTTATTCCTTTTTTATAGCTGAAAATACAGCAGTTCTGTTGGGCGTACGATAAGTTTTGGTACAAAAAAACGACAATGATACCGGCATCTTCGGAAAGATCATTGACATAAGATATTGTTGATTAACTGAAAATCGTTTATCTTTACATTCCATGCATTAATTACTTTCTTATATCAGCTCCAATTGTACTGGCCACAATCTTTTACAAGTTCAAGAACAAAAATCCTCAATCGATATCTTCAATAATGTCATCAAGTAATGCTTTTATAAAAACTCGATTCTCTACAAATAAACACTCACTCATTTCATTTATAAACTGAACTTTCACGGAATGTGACAATTATAACCAATATTATACTAAATATACTGAATATACCTGTCAGTGAGTACGACAATTTTGGTAACAAAAAACGACACCGATGCCGGCATCCCTCTCGCAGATCGTCCGTAACATTCGATATTGTTTACCTTTTTCTACAAGGTCTGTTACAACATGTTCTGTCAGTGTCATTCTCACTCTGGCTGAAGACGGGGAGAGTTACGTCTTGTCCCTGTAAGTGGTTTAGACGTTTTGTTGGGATTATTGATAGTTGTCACTTCGGGGTGTTGCTTATTGAGGTACATTTGAATCGTATATACATACCAAGAGAATATGTTGCTAATTTTTTTTATTTATTTTACAAATAAAGTGTAGCTATACATGAATATAAACGGTCTCCCAAAATCATCTATGCACTTAGCTGATGCAATAACAACTCAACTAACGCCATCAATAATCCTCAGCGCATACACCTCCCTTATCTCTCAGAGGAAGCAACCCCTAAAGCAGAAATGTCCGGCGCCAAGCCCATAGCAGCGATCATCCCTTGGTCGCAGGTGTGTCGCATGCTGGACAAGGTGCAGACGGCAGTAAAGGCGTCCAAGAAGGAAATGCTAGTCAAATTCATCGTGCAGTTTCGCGATCTGCTCAAAAAGAAACTGGAACAAGATCCCCAGTGTGTGAGTTTTTTTATGACAATTATGGGACTGGGTAGAGCGATTTTAGTGGGAAAACAAATAAATGGAAATTTTTGAAAATCGGGCAACACCTTTCTTGATCATCTTCATTTTGTGAAAATATTGTCACTGTATCTTTATTATGAATAGGTTTGGATGCCTATCTCCCAGGGGGTGGGGGGCGATCATGATTAGTCAGACAATAGTTCCGAGTTTCTGCGCGAAAAGTTCTTTCTTCTTTTTGAGGGTTTTAGACTATATGTAGTCTGTATTCCCTGATTCTATTCTTCTTCTTTACTTCTTTCTTCTTTCAATTTTTGTTTTCTTTTATATGATATCTATGATTTTTGTTCTCCTTAGGAAGATTTTTGTGTGTCTGAGAATGTAGCACTTATTTTTAGAAGGTTGATCTTCTCCTGTAATTAAAAGATTTGCTGTTAGGTTATTGATTTTTAATTTTTTGAGGGCTTCTTTTAATTTTGTTCTATGTGAATGGAATCTTGGGGAGTGTAGGAGTAAATGTTTTATGCTTTCTGCGTGGGTTCCTTAAGAAGATTGTTTTTTTAGGACTAAACCGTATGTATACATATTCAGAGATTTTTTAAAACTAGAATATCTGAATTATACATATAAGAGTGTAACAGAATTAATCGTGATAAACAGATATTTTCTTTGCTATATATTTCCTCTGAAACTTTCTTCCCATTTTACAGACTGATAGTTTCTTTCCCATACTACGCATACTGCTACCAGCTCTTGACAGAGCCCGAGGAGCCTATGGAGTCAAGGAACGTAAGTTGGCGGAACTTTACATTCGAATTCTTGGTCTCAAGAAAGAAGGCAATGATGCGCAGAAACTCCTGCATTTCAGGTAAAGTTTTGAGTAGTTGAATTAGTGACAAAACTGGGAAATATGTATCCAAATGAATAGCCATATCTATCTGTCTTTATGTCTTTGGTAAATTTTTTGAATAATGCTGCATTACTAAATACCACAAAAGTGGTATTGATAGATTTCTCTCATCCTCTACTATTTGTATATAGTGGATATAATGCGGGCTTCCACCCCTGGATCCCACAAGCTGGGTCCCCCTTTTTTAAGGTACTATGGGACATATTTTGTATGCAAAATCTTAACCCAATTACCTACCTAACTTTGCCTAGTTTGAAGTTAGCCCTAGCCAAAGGGGGCTTTCCCTGGACCCCCCCCTATTCAGAGCACTATGTGCAACATACCTTGTGCAAAATACCTCGATAACCACCATCCTCGCCCTGAAATTCAAACATGGTTGTGTTTACATTCTTACAGCTACTGACGAGCTGTGGACTGGAAACCCTCAATGAATTACTTGCATGTGCTGTTATGGTTTCTCAATAGATGGTGTAATATTCCCCATTGTTTATAGTATAACTATAGAGTGCCCTCTATTGAGTGGTCACATCATCATGGTGCAGTGTAAGGGTTATTTGTGGTCGTGGCATCATCATCTACATAATTAATTACGTATCATAAGTATCATGAAGTGCCCTGAATGGGGTCGGGGTCCAGGAGGGGCATATATCCCCCCTTGGCTAGGGCTAATTTCAAAGCTAGGCAAAGTGAGGTAGGTAATTGAGTTAATATTTTGCATATGAAATATGCCCTGAAGTGCCTTAAAAAAGGCAGGTCCGGGGGGAACGAAGCCCCCCATTGGCTAGGACTAACTTCAAAACTAGGCAAGTTAGGTAATTGAGTTAAGATTTTGCATATGAAATATGCCCGGAATTCATATTTTACCCCGCAATTTCCCTGATCTATTTTATGCTCTCCCCTACTATTGGGACCCAGATTGTGGGGCATAGGGGCAGAATTGCTGGTAAAGTCAACTATATATGGATAGTACAGAGTAAGAAGAATCCATCTATACCACTTTCCAGGTATTTAGTAATGCGGCACTATTCAGAAAATTTACCATGCCTTTTTGTATGTATGTATGTATATATGTATATATGTATATGTATGCTTATCTCTATTCATATATCAAACTGTCTATCAGTATAACTATCTATCTATATCTATTTATTTATCTCTCCATCTCTCTCTTTATGTCTATCATATTATCTACCTGTCTGTCTTTATTTATCAATCTATGTATCAATGTATCTATGTAACCAACCATTTGTCTATCCTACCTTTTAGCTATCTCTTTCTCCATCTATCTATCTATCTATCTATCTATCTATCTATCTAATTTTCTATCTATTTATATCTTTCTATCAGTCCATCTATCTATATATCTATCAATCTATCTATCTGTATTTTCCAGGAAACCCAAATCAGAGGGAGGGGGAGAGACAGGAGATTTTGCAGAAGTGGCATACTATGTTCTGAGAAGTCGCTGTGATGACAAGGGCAACATGACACTCCTGGACGTTGACACACAGCTGACATCCATTGCTGAAAATTATGCAGCAAAGAAGCATGGTATGAAATAATGATATATTTGTGATCTTGATTATTCTGTGAAGAAGTAAGGTTTGCAATGTTTTCTTCCTTGTCATGTTATTTGCAATTGATATTATTGATCTCTTTGCCTTCATATAAGAAACATCAAAGAATGTACCACTGGAGGTGTTTTATTGTGAGAAAATATTTCCAAGGAGTCCCGAAAAACATGTCTTGCATTCCTGCCGCTTACTATTCCAGAGGATGTTGAACGATCTCTGCTGACGATGCTGAGGAAGATGACGGCAACAGAGCAAAAGTGGCTAATTCGCGTTCTCTTGAAGGACATGAAGCTGGGCATTGGCCAGGGTACGATCTTCAATGCCTGGCACCCAGACGCAAAGGACTATTTCGACGTGAATAATAGCCTGGAGAAGGTAGGTTTAGGATTTTACAATAAACAAGATTTCAAAAGCTATATGAATACCTTTAACCCATTCACGCTGGCGCAGTTCCAGCTTTGCGCGGTCGCAATACCGGGCTTCTCGAACGCATAAGCCTAACGCCTCGAGATTCTCGGGCGCACAAGCCGCGAGCCTCGGTTGCCCGCTCGCTCTACCCGAGCGCGCGGCTTCCCCTCATAGCGCGTCCAGGGCGTCTGACACGAAAACCACAATACGTGCTATCACGTCACCCGGCGTGAATGGGTTAAGAGCCATTTGATAAAAGTAGGTTCTTGCTATAATCACAGGCTTATTTGTTAAGAAAGAAATGAAGGAGAATGAGTAAAACATAAGTGAAATTGAATTCCTATTGTGTACAGTTTTTAACGTAAAAGTAAGGTGTCATAGTCTGAAAAATTATGGAAATTAAAATATATTTTCATAAACTACAAATAATCAACAGGTGTGCAAAACTCTGCGAGATCCTACTGTTCGCCTCCATGAGATCGAGGTGTCTCTCTTTTCGGCGTTTCGTCCCATGCTGGCTGAACGCGCAGTGCTGGAGAAAGTGGAGACGCAGATGGACCATAAAACATACTATGCCGAGACCAAATTTGACGGAGAACGGTCGCAGATTCATAAGAAGGGAAATGCTTATAAGTACTTCTCTAGGTATGTTTAAAACAAATAAAAATCATTGTATTTTTTTCATATTGTGTATTTATTTATTTATTCATTTATTTGATTTTTCTTTCGTTTTTTTATGCTTAAGAGTTATGAGATTTATAATTACCAAGTTTATTCAGCTTTTATTTGCTTACATAATATATTTGCTAAATTGCTTCTATTGTTATGTGATTCATATTTCATTATTTACCAATTAGTTTGATGAACAATGACTGAAGAGATTAAGCAACCATTGCATGCTTCATTTTTCTCTCTATTGGCCATGGAATTTTTAAAAAGTCAAAGAAAAGGAAAGGCACAAAAATGAACAGACTTCCTTTCATCTCAGAAATGGATTTGACTTCACCAACAACTTTGGGAGCGACCCATACAGCGGCCTCTTCACACCCTATCTGCATGGCCAGTTCCTCCCCCATGTGAAGGACATTATTCTTGATGGGGAGATGGTGGGATGGAGCAAGAAACACAACACTATTGTTAGCAAAGGTGTGAAACATTATGACTCATTCAATTGGTTTTCTCATTGCAGGTATACATGCTGGGTGACATGATAGCACATCATGGGAATATTTTGCTCCTGCCTGATGATGTCCTCACTTCATGATCTCTCCCTCAAAACGTGTGTTTTACATCGTTACATATGTATATAATCACAGGAATTCCATTTGTATAGACACATATTTATTCATATGTGAAAGAAATGTAGATAAAAACAATATCACTCTATTGAAGTGGGCAGGTGAAAAGCAATCATAGAGTCACTGCGTGTGTTTATTATCTAGCCGGTGGGAGTGGCATTACGTAAATACAAGCCTTGGTTAAATAATGCTTGTGTCTATTTGTCCCAAGATTGTGAAGTAGATTACCCTTGCTATTTTATTATGATATACCTCTTGCTCCTCTGTTGGATGGATAGAAAATTGATCTGATCTTGAAGTTGAAGTGAATTATGAAATAGATATTTCTGTAACTAATGTTCTAATGATCTTGTCTTCTTGTTCCTTTCTTTATATTTATAATCAAGAAGCTCATGAAGTTGACATAACCCTAAACCCAATTTCACTCACTCACTTCAACGGGGTGATAACGGGAGGATTTTGTATTTGTTTACATTATTTTCATAAGTGAATAAAAATTTGTCTATACAAATGGAACCCATACGAATATATACATATTTAACAGTGAGGGAGAGATCATGATGTGATAGGACGTCATCCGGTGGGAGTGAAATATTTGCATGATGTGATATCGTGTTGAAAACAAAACAAAGAAGGAAAGCAAAGAAAAAACACACATATATGCCAAAGGCCTTTTTGCATTTCCTGCTTCAGCAGGGCATTAATGCAAAGAGGCCTTTGGCATATTCATGTGTTTTCCTATGTTTTCCTTTTTTGATTTGTTTCCTACTTGTTCAGCATGAATCCTTCACATGTGATATCATGTCACCTGATGCCAATGGGTTAACTGCTTGACTTAAAGATATATTCTTATGGATATTTTTTGAAAGAAAGCAGAATTGGATACATAAGAACTTTTGTCCTGATATACATTGTTGAACAACAACTCTTTATTATGCCAAGGTAGAAGTATGATGATTTGCAATCATCACATCATGATAGATATATCTTATTGATATTATTGATTAATATAAACTCATGTTCTTTATTATTATTTTTCAATGGCAGGTGAGCAGCTGGATGTCAAGAATCTAAAAGAGGATGGGGACTGGCAGGTTTGCCTCGTCGTGTTTGACATCATTTATCTGAATGGCCAGGTACTGTCATTTTAAATTTATCTTGCGGAAAAAGGTTGTGCGGTCAACTGAAAAATGCATATTCATACTTTAGATGTCACTCCTTTAACTAAGATGACAACAAATGGAAAAAGTATGAATGAGAATAAATGAAATTCTAATGCATGAGTTTCATTTTCTTCAGGATTATATAATTGAAGATATAACCATTGAATAATTTTTGACCTATATATTAACACTATCAGTTCTTGCTCTTACCTTCCATGACAGCTTTTATCCGAGGTGATAATTACAGGTGTTGACTAATCTGCCACTTTCCGAGAGGCTTGAGAAAGTGAAGACTGTGCTCACACCAAAAGAGGGAAGGGTCCAGTTCTCAACCAAGGTTGAGGTCACAACAAAGTAAGGAAGCTGTTTATTATGTGGTGAAACTGGTGTTGCTTTGTTGTGGTGTCTTGAGTATTTAGATTTCCACTTAAATAAATGCTGAAGATCAGTTGGGAGACTGATTGCAGTGATTGAAATCCCAAAAGACAAGTAAAAGAGGGATGAGCTTTGAGGATTGCTAGTAACTGCAGTCGTGTCAGGGTTATAGAAACAGCAGATAAAACATGAGAAAACTAGAAAGATTGTGATGAGGCAGAATTGACCAAGAAAGTTAGGTCATGCAAGTTTCTTAGGAATACCTTTAACATGAATACCTTTAACATGAATACCTTTAGTATGAAAAAATACAAAAAGACATAAATCAAAAGAATTGTAAAGAATGATTAGGTAAAAAGTGAAGTGATTGAAGGGTCTCCTTACCTGCAGTTGTGAACAAACTTTACTCTTAGGTTGAGGTTCCACTCACCTTCTCTAACTCTGGAACCAGACTCAAGTCAGGGATTATAGCCTTTTTGGTCAGCCCTGCAACATTCTTTGTTCAGATCCTGCTAATATGTGTGTGGACAATGAGAATCTATAGTCTGTAAACATCTTGGAAGTTCACTAATTAATATTATGCACTTGTGACATCATTTTACATACTTATAAGGCCTGCCTTGGCATATCTAGCCCAGAGGAGTTGTAATTGCAATGGAACCAAAATAGGAGGCTAAGTCGATGTAGATTTCTGAGTATCAACTGTTATGACAAATTAATCTATTCAATCTAGAATTATGTAATTTGTATGTAAGTCTGTTTGAGAAATTCAAATCATGTACCATGCCATGAGATCACTCTTAAGACCCAAAGACCAATGCAGAGACAACCACTAAGACAACCACTCTCCTTTCTTCATAGGGAAGACGTTGTCAGAGTCTTGAACGAAGCCATTGACAATCGGGAAGAAGGCGTCGTGCTGAAGAATCCCGACTCCATTTACTGCCCTGCTTCCCGGAAAGGCGGCTGGATCAAAGTTAAGCCAGAGGTAAGAGTTTGATTGATGTGAAGTAGCTCGGATGTGGAGTTGTCTTTTTGGTAGCTTTTTTTTTATTTTTAATGTCATCATCATTGTCATCTTAATCTTTATTCTCGTTATTTTTATTAACATTATTATTCTCCATAACTATCTTTGCCATAATTTTTATCATCACCTCCATTATCCTCATCATAGCTAATACTGTTACAGACTGTCAGTACAATTATTATCATTAGCATCATCATCATCATTATTATTATTTTTTTTTTTTTTGCCAGTATGTGGACTCCTTGGTCTCGGAACTGGACCTGCTGATCATTGGAGCGTATTATGGGTCCGGAAGGCGCAAGGGGGTACTCTCTCATTTCTTGCTGGGCGTCGCTGTCTCCACTACTGAAGCTGGCAAGTGATCTGTCACATGTTTTAGGGGTTCTCTTTTATGTTTGTAGATGAAAGGACCAATTGCTATTAGTTCTTGTTGTGATTCAGAGGGGGGTGATTAAGGAGCTTTCATGTCCAGGTGAGTTTTTTTTAGTTGGTGGATCAGGTCATGGTTGAGAAAGATTTTTGTGAGTTTTAGGGTAAGATAGTTTAAGGGTTTATCACTTTATTGTGTCTCACTTGTGCTAGGTTGGAGAAATTATATGAAAGTGTTTGAATGGGGTTGGGGGGGAAATAATAATAATACGTCACTACCTAGAACAGAGTATTTGACAATCCCTCAGAAAGGGTTTAGCGTAGCCTCATGCCTTTTATGTAGCAAGTACGTCAGCCCTGAGCCAATCCCTTCATCACTCAAATCTTCTATTTATGCAGGAGGGAAGCCCACTGAATTCCACTCCTTCTGCCGTGTCGGGTCAGGCTACACCTACGCCGAACTTGGTGACCTGATGGCCAAGTTGTCTCCCCATGTTAAGAAAGGGCAAGCTCCTCCTGGGGTCTTTGTGACCAGAGAGAAGCCAGATCTGTGGATCAATCCTGCAAAGTCGTGCATTGTGCAGGTATTTAATAAGATAATATAATAATGAGATTATGATAATATGGAAAGGTGATAAGATATTAATGAGATTTTGTAGTAGGATAAAAATGGGTGAACCAGGATACTAATGAAATTGTAAATAAAGTAATGAGGAGATTGTTAAATTGTATCATGAAGCTCTATAAACTCTTAAGTTCATCTAATCATTTATAACAACCTTATCCACATCATAGCATGAGTGTAACATGTTTTATTACTGGTGATTAACCTTTGTTTAAAACTTTCTCTAAATCTGTATCTCTTTAGTCAGACTTGGCCACAGGAGCCATGATATAGAATAAACTTAAATCTACATTTTGTTGCCGCACAGGTAAGAGCTGCTGAGATTATAAAGAGCGACGTTTACAAGACTGGAGTAACTTTGAGATTCCCTCGCGTGGAGAAGGTCAGATACGACAAGCCATGGTATGACACGCTAACAACAAAGGAATTGGATTCGCTGGTCAAGGCAAGTATTGTTCAAGTCTGTTCATTGGTAAAGCCAAAGTGAATGGGTATTGATTGTCTCCCTTTTCTTTATTTTTCTCCTCCAGTTTTTGGTACAAGTTGAGGTTCCTGTTAGATGGTAAAAATTGTCAGTAGATTGGTTTTATTTTATGTAAATATATATATCTATCTATCTATATCTATATCTATATTGTTTGTGTGCAGAGGGAGGCTGCGGCCAGAGCAGGCGAAAAGCCTGAGGCGTTAGGTTTGTATGCTTGAAATTCCCCAGCATTAAGACCGAGTGGAGCTAAAACCGCTGTCATTAAGGGGACAATACCATTCAACTTCAATTTATTTATTTATTTATTTATTATTATTTTTTTTTTACTGGTGCTGAGTGATTCTATTTGTGTCTACATCTTCTATCTCCTTCTCTTTTCCCCCTTTCTTTGTTTTCATCCTGTTGTTTTTCTCCAATTCATAGGCATTTGAAGGATGTGACCAAAGATCATCACAATCACTTCATTTTACTCTTCTCATTACCAGGAAGCAAGCGGCAAGCTGGCCACAAAGCACCTCCTGGAAGCAGGCGATGAGCCCACACCCAAGC
This sequence comes from Penaeus japonicus, assembly GCA_017312705.2. Taxonomy (NCBI): domain Eukaryota; kingdom Metazoa; phylum Arthropoda; class Malacostraca; order Decapoda; family Penaeidae; genus Penaeus; species Penaeus japonicus. The sequence continues at coordinate 13,850 of BOPN01001190.1, read as the reverse complement.
GTAAAGCACTGCCAAAGGTGGAACAGATTTCCCTTCCCATGCATTTCCGTCCAGCTGACTTGTCGCAGGTTGTTAAGGTGAGGCCTTGGTCTTCAGTGGACGTTGCAGTGAAAAATTAAAGAAAGAGGAAAGTGGAATTTGTTAGCAGTAAATGACTTTACACTTGAGCTTTTATCAAATGCTAGAATGTTACCTGCTCTACTCAACGTTCCAGAAAGATGAATTGTTTAATGGGATGGAGATGTGCATAATGAGTGGTGACGAAGACTACACCAAACAACAGCTGGAGAGGATGGTTGTAGAGCATGGTGGTACCTTGACTCAGCACCCAGGTAATATTACAGAGCATTTTTTCACACTGCATGAATGGAGTGTACCATATAAATCCATGGAGCTCGGTATATAGTTCAGTCTTCAACAGTTGTAGGTGTGTTACCTACTACTATAGATTTGATATAGGTTTTAGTGTTTTGAGAAGATGAAAAATACATTGCTTTCAGGTCATTGTCATTTAGCTAACTAAGAACCAAAAGCAAGATCATAGAACTTATTGAAGTAAAATTCTCATTTCAGGAAAAGACACACACTACATCATAACAAATACAAGGTCCGTGCGTGTCAATAGTTACATAGGGACCTCAACCTATAATGTTATTCGACCATCATGGGTCATTGCCTGCACTGCCAGGTGTCGCCTGGTGCCATTGGGTCCCTTGGATGCCATACATGTCATGCCGGAGGAAAAGGCACGCATGAAGGAGTTGTTTGACAAATTTGGCGACAGCTATTACGAGCCCACAGATGAGAAGACACTGAAAAGGGTCATGGATAACATGAAGGAAGAGGTTGGTGTGGCATTGTTTTGACGCTGCATTTGTTTGCATTTCTGGAGGGTACCCTTATAGTAGGCTATTACGCACAGACCCTGATGTTTTTTTTTATTCTTGAGTTATATCTATGTTTTTTGTGTTGTACTTGCTTCATCCCTACATTTTATTCTTCTGAAGTGTTGTTGAACTCCCATCCAGTAGGCCTCTCACAGCTATTTCTAACATGTTTGGGCTTTTCAGCAAGAGCAAATGGAATGTTGATAATTACAGTTAAATGACATATTGAATTACTGATTATTGATAGGCAGACCAGTTTTGTACAGTGACTGTTTTCTTGTTTCAGGACTGCACTCCTCTCTCAGTGGAAGAAATGCGCGAATTTGACGAAGTATTGTGTGGGTTGGATGACACTCGTGCATTGTTCCGTCCAGTCACGGCAGTATTTGTGAGTTGTATGAAAAATACTTGGTACTTGCAATACTTAACTAATGATATCTTGCAATTTTTAAGACTGATTATTATTATTATTATTGGAGGTTAATAATGTGTAAACCATTGAATTATCAAGCATCTTTTCTTCCTGTTAATTTTTCTTACTTTCTTTTCTTTCGTATCTTAGGTGGATGGGGAAGGACAGGAGTTAGCCTCCCTCGCACTTAGGCTTCATGGGGGTTCTGTTGAGGAGAGTACGACTGGGGTCACACATATTGTTGTGACGGACAAGTAAGTTCTGGGAAAATGGCTTGTTTCTGCAGAATTGCTTTGTTTAAATAGGAATAATTGAAGTTATTCTCTGATAGGTTACTGGGGTCAATATGCAGTTAATAGAGTATTTATGATTTTTTTTTTTTCTAGTTCTATTAGATATGTATAATAAATAGTGAATATAAATATAAAGTGATTATTAGGTGTGCACAAAGTTAGCGATACATCAGCTCATTAATATTTTTCGGCAGAGAGGGAAGTGCCTGCAACTTAAGGCCAAGCGATTACAAAGGGCGGCATCTAGTTACATCCAAGTGGGTGTATGAATGCATCGAAAAATGTAAACTTCTGGAGGAACGTTATTATATGCCATGAACCGCCATGAACCTGCACTGGTTTCATCACAGAGCTTGACAGCAAAGGAGGCAGTGTGTGTGTTGAAAAGCATCCTTTGCATGAACTGTAAATACTGAAGTACAACTGATTATTTTTACCATCTGATTGATTACTCAATATATTTTCTATTGTATATAAATGAAATATCTTTTGTGCATTTTGATATTTTATTGAGACTAGCACTTATTTAACCATATATTTTAAATTGAGATATAACTTTTTCAGAGTAGTAAATATACACTTTTATTCTATGAAACTATGATTGTAAGTCAAATAAACTGTGATATGATTTGATTTTTATAATTATTGTTTAGTTACTATCCTTTAATTATATTGGATGGCTTACCGAGCTAGTGTGACATAGAACACATTCTTTAGTTTCTTTAGCCTGAGATGACTCCCAAACACAACATTTACTTGAATATTCTCACACATGTATATTATAGTCTTAAAAGAAGATTCTCTCGGATTCACTTTTTGTCATTCATTACATACCTCGAGGAGGGCCACTTTTCTTAATTGTGCAGTTCAGATAGAAATGAAGAAAAAATAATTACAAATTAAAAGAAAGGATATGAGAATTATTTTCAACAACATATCTAATGCAACTTAGTAATTAAGAATGAAATATACTGTGAAGCTGAACAGGGAACACAAATGTCATCATTGTGTCAAATCAAGAAAGGTCTGAATCAGAATTCCACAAGGCAAGAAATGTAATTAGTAAACGGATGCCTTTATCTTTATAAAACTGCGAATGTCATGTAATTCTGATGAAGTTTCACTTTGACAAACTTCGCTCATTCTTATTTGTACCATTTTTAATGTATTTTGTTCAGATTTGGTTCATTCAGATTTTCAATTTCTTTAATTAATTGAATCCTCATGATCAAGTCAATAGTATTGTGCTAGACAATCATTTCTTTTTTAATTCTATAAATCTATTAACTTAATTTTAGCATGTACTAGTATTTTTCTTGTAAAAAGCTCTTAATCAGACAAAATAAAATAAAAGAAAAAAAAATCTTGACTCAAGCAATAAATAATAATAATGATTTGGAAGAGCAAAATTACATTTATTAAAATGAGACATAAGGATCTACATCAAGCAAAAAATAGTATTAATGATATCAAATGAAGCTATTTTTGGAAGACAATGCTCAAGTTTGATGAAGAATCCAATACTTGTGAATGGCAGTAACATAATATACTTTGCCCTGCATTACATGACAGCTCTGCATGCCTGGGATCTGTTCCCCGATATTTTTTTTTTCCATTTGACAGTCCATTGATACATTCTGCATTGTGTCTTTACATGTATATCTATATATATTTTCTATAGATACTGCATTAGCTTTCTGTATACAGTTAACTGTTAGGCTATGGTTATTTTTGTGGGGTTGGATCACTTTCACACTTAATTTCTTTGTTCAAATTACAGGCTCTTTATTCTTTCAGCTCTGTAGCTAATGCATCATAACAAATACTAATGTATCATATATAATCATATATAATAGTATAAGACAAAAAAATATTAAAAAAACATCTTACAAAGCCATGTATATTCAAACTAGTAACGCACAATTTGATATTTACTGTCATGTTAACCCTTCCGAGATGGGCCACATCTTAGGATTTCAGCCTGGGTTGGGTATCTTAAGATTTGTTTTCTATTATTTTCTAGACTTATGGTATGGAATATGAGTTGATATATGAGATATTAGCCAAAGGATTATTTTCTAGACTTATGGTATGGAATATGAGTCGATATATGACATATTAGCCAAAGGATTAGGATTTGGTATAAAAGGTCATCATACCTGAAGAAATAAATAGCTTGGACTTTCAACAAAAGGCAAAAGGCAATAAAAAAAAGTGATCAGAAGGGTTAAGATCCCTAATGTAAACATTAGAAAATGTTTTCCAAATTCAGAATGGTTGAAAATAATCCTGAAAAATCAAAATAATACCTCTGTATATATTTTAATAAAATAGATACATGTGCTACAGTGACCCGTTATCATACACAGGGAGACGTTAAGAAAATGCATCTTAATGAAATACTTTCGATCAAACTTTTTAATCTATGTTTCTATCTCAGCTTGGAAAAAAAATAAGTAAATTATGGTTGCAAAACATAATGCTAAGAGATAATTATTCACTGAATACAACGAACCAGAAACAAAATGCTGATCAACTGACATTACAAATCCTGTAAAAACGTGGATACAGGGCGAGAAAACAATCACATTTGGGTGTCAAAGGTCATAACACAAAACAAATGACAAAGGAACAGTTTTCACAAATTGTCAGAAATACTTACATTAATTATCTTATATAAAAATGCTTCACAAGTTTCGTCAGACGTAACAAACTCAAACCTAGAACTGTGTGGCGATTTCTATAATCAAGTAACTGCCTTATAGTGATTACAAATCGCAAGGATATTACAGTTAACAAATGAGAAACTGGAAAGGAGAACAATCAGTAAGCAAAACTGGTTATGCTTAAGAGTTATATATATACTAAGAACAACAAAATTAGAGGAATAAATTCTGACAAAATTTACAGCCAAATAATTTCTTTTTCTTAATCTGTTGATGCTGGAAGTGCATATGTCCATGCATTGTCCAGTATATTTTTTTTCACATATAGATGGTTCTACAAGGGGTTAGACCTACCTAACCTCACCTGTTAATAACATTCCTTGAATTTTCTCAAAAGTTTTTATTTTGATTATCATTATTATTGTTATTACCATTAAAATAATGATAATAATGGTAGTAATGATGATAACAGAGATAAACAAAAACTTTTTCCCCACAAATTCAAGGACTGGGGTAAAACAAACCAGGTAAAGTAGTCCTGCTAACTGACTCCTTGGTGACTAAGCCCTTGTGGAATTATCTATATGTAAAAAAATAAGTAACCACATAAAACAAAACCACAGTAGCCAGCGCATCAATGGATTAACTACTATAGGTCACATATGAGCAGCATGACTACAATTCTCGTCCTGGTTTAGAAAAACAGCCATATTTTGGTAAGTCTAAAACTACATTTGCCTTATCGGGCAGCAAAAAGACAAAAAAAAAAAACAAGAACTTTTTAACTTAATCCTAAGAGTTGGTATGGATGACTAAAATAATTTGTACTTGTAACACAGTCCAAATAAGCAAACAATATCTTCTTTGTTCTGTAACAGTTAACATACTAATGAAAGTGTCACCGTTATCATGGAACCCTAAAGGAAATAATTGGGACAATTACTCTTCTTCAATGCGAACGAGCATTTACGCACCCAGCTTTCGCACTGTCTATCACGTGTTCTCTCTTGACGCAAATACTAGCAAGCATTCCTTCAATGAAAGTCAAGGCCTTCTTATAAATCTGCAGACTACCAGACTTTCTGGGAAAATAGTTTGGTTTGGATAATACTTCTCTTTTCCTTTCTCTAGGTATGAATAATGGCAAAGTACAATGTGGGGGTTTTATGACAAGATAAACATGATTTGGATGACAATAATAATAATAAATAATCTAGCATTAACAATTATCATCATGGTAAGAATCATAATAATTGTAGTAACAATAATAATAACTAACAACAATAAAAAGAAAAAGATGATTACAATATCTATAATAAAAAATGAAAATGCTAATTACCGTAATAAAAACATAAATTTGATTAATACAATCCAGGGAATCCTGTAGTTGTAGCCGTAGATGAGCTATTGCTGTCTGCTCCCAACAACACCCTATAAATAGTAAAAGAAATCTCAATGAACACACAGACACACACACCAACACAAAAAAAATCATACTCATAAAATTGGAAATCTAGTAAAAAGAACTGTATTTGAAATCTAGATTCCTATCAAAATTTGATAAAATGATGATTGCTCTCTCTCTCTGACTGTAAATTGGCTATCATAGTGTATACTAAGAGGTATGACATTTAGATATGACAGGAAATATATCCTATAACTTTGTTACAAAAGTCAGCTCTGCTCAGACCTATATTATTTGTAATAGGAAGATGAACAGGGAGAAGAAACATACTTAAACAAAAAAGAAAGAATGAAAAAGCAAACAAAAAGCTATGAAATAAGCAACAAGTGATAATGAAGTGTAAACAAATACAGGAATAATAATAATAATAATAATAAAAAAAAAAATAATAAAAAAAAATAAAATAAAATAAAATACTTAACTAAATCTATAGCTGTTTCTTCCTAAACACAGTTGATTTCACCGTCTGTTGCTCAATGGCGTTTGTGCTTTGCCTCTTGCTTGCATTGTACAGGGTGGCAATGGGTATGTTGAAGGCTTTGGCTGCGGGCTTGATACCCAGGTGACCGTCTTGTACTAAGTTCAGTGCCGTCTGTTTGAGGAAAATCGATTGGGTGATGACACTAAGGAGATAGTGTTGAGGTTTATTATGGATTCTGGTCTCATTTGTGTAAGCTTAATGTGAAAGGCTTTTCATTTTGTTTTGCATCTTGAATATTCTGTAATTACTGCTATGGTCACACTTGCTGAATAATAAATTATGTTCACTAGGAGTAGCTTATCAAATTCCATGGGTAAATGTTGCCTTTTCTTCCTTTAGAGTATAAACAATTAAAAATAAAAATAACACACCAGACAAGCAATTCAAGATGACATTAAACAGAAACGGAATGCAGCCGTACTTGAGGGCAAATCATAAAGACATATCTTCATATAAGGGGACTGGGGAAAAATTATGGTAATAATCATAATAGAAACAAGTCATTACTCAATACAAAATCAGAGGACTAGACGGAAAACTTACAACGAGGTCCTGCTTTGCAAATTTCCGCACACTTCGAGGTGGCTCTGGACGTGTTGAGCGCGAAGTGGAAGCCCCCAGTGAAGAACCAGCTGTAGTGTAAATGCGACTTTGTGATCCACCTTCCGCTAAGCCAAGTAATATCATGCCTTCATCATCCTGGAAGACAAAATCAGTATTTCCATGACTCTGAAATATATATATCGGTAAAATAAAGAATCCTTCGACAAAAAACACAGCCACAGTAATATGTCAAAATCAGTTTTGTTATCACCCCCTGAAAAGGTGTTTTGTCTGATTCAAAATCTTTTTGTTTCCATTCTCCTTGTGGCTGCGTTTACGTTATGAGAATTCTTCTTTGTTATGGATCTCCTGGTACAATCCAGCTACCATTTACCCATGCAAAATACAGTAATATGTATAAACCATGGAAATCTACACTGTCTACCCAAAATCAGTAGCAGGACAATACTCAACTCATACTATCAATCTAATTGTACCAATATTCGTCCTACAAATCTATATGAACTCTACTGGAACTCAAAATAATGATACTGTCCCTATTGTTACCAACTGAGGAAAATCACCTATTTTATTGTGATAAAATTATTCAAAGGAACAAATCTATCTAATGTGCTACAACTTCTATGCAAACTCAAATACTTATCTACACAAGTCACAAAGGAAAAAATCACTTATTCTTATTTTTATTTTAAAGTAAGGAGTGTAATTTGAAAAATCTGTATACTTAACCCAATGTGGACAGGGCACATAACGACCTAGCTGTCTTGATGTTGCATCATGTATGTTTTGACACTCTTCTTTTAGGCCTAATTGGTGCCATCATGTATGTCATGACACCCGTCCACAATGGATTAAGAACAAGATGAAACTATCAGGGAAATACCAGTGAAGAGCATACCCTTGGGTTCACAGTTTTAGGAAGACCAATGAACTACCTGTGAACTTGGCCTCTTTTACTACTTACAGCTGCAAGAATTATGCCGACAGAAAGACAATTTCAGTAAGAGGTTGCCATCTCCTATACGAAATCCCATTGCAATCACTGAAGAATTGTCGAAGAAATTACAACCTTCAAAGTACTGACTGAGGAGATACACTACAAACAGAGGTTGATTTCATCTTACTATTGCAGCCTGGGAGGTTGCAGCATGCTGAGCAGTTCCTATATCTAACATAGTTGAGGCAGTGAGCTGCGTGCCGGCTATGTCTAACATGGCCGTAGCATCGTGCTGGGAAACGGCTAAATCTAACACGGAGGAAGAAGTCATTAGGCTGGTCACATTCTGTGTCCCTACGTCACCGCTCCTCTGAGTCACCTTGACAGCCTGGGATAGGGGGTCTTCCGCTACGATGGTGACCGTCTCAGCCTGGTTCGTGTCCTGCTCGTCATCGTGCATGTCCATGTCCTCTTCGTGGATGATCACCTCCTCCTGCATGGGGATGAAGTGGGTCACGTTATTCTCATCGTCCTCCTGCTGTTGGAGGTCGACGACTTCCTGGTCCTCCGAGTCGCTCATGTCCGTGCCCGTTTCCAGCTTGATCTGGACCCTCTTGAGTGGCTGAACGCTGTCCTGCTGGGACAGGTTGCTGCGGTGACTCGTATCCAGGTCGACATCCTCGCACATCGCCATCAACTCATAGGCCTGGGCACTTCTTTTTCTTTGTGCTGGAAGAGAGACCAGTGGTAATGCTATCAGCAACTTATTCTAGTTCTTCCTCAAAATCATTCATAATCAGTAATTCACATATGTAAACTATAGGATGTCATATCGAAGGAGCACCTTGTGAGACACTAATACAGACAATGGAGAAAACAAACAAAGAGAGAGAGAGAGAAAAAAAAAACAAGTAAAACAAAATACCATAAAAGAAGAAAGAATTCATACAGTAAACCTAAAAAAACTAAATCTCAACGGATTGGAAATCTCACCCGACTGATCCAGCTGATGGTCCTCCTCCTCATCCTCCAGGTCATCCTCCTCCTCGTCCTCTAAATCAGGGTCGTAGAAAGCGAGGTCCTGCTTCGTGGCCCCAGCGCCTGTCATGTGGTGCTCCTGTCCTGTCCTTGCAGCGTCCATCCAT
>BOPN01001189.1:305847-308347 GCA_017312705.2 Penaeus japonicus | reverse complement strand
AGAATGAATGATTCAACATTGTTCTTTCTTACTTTGTAAATTGCATGAAGGGCGGCCCTAAATCTGTCACTTCTTGAGAGCTTGATGGTAATGGCTCTCTTGATGTCGTCATTTATCCATGGAGTAAGGACACGTCTGGCGGCTCTTGTCACATAGGGGAGAGTCATCCATGCTGCTTTTTTTTATCACTTCCGGGAGGATGTTACCTAGTTTTTTTTTACATCATTTGTTGATGAAATAGTTCTTTAGGTTTGGCCGATGCGCAATATGACTGAGGGTCATAGTCATGGTCTAAAAAAAAAAAAAAAAATTGCGGTGGTAATCGGTGGTCGCTTTGATTTCTTTATATTGAACTTTATCGTGATAAGTTCATGGTCAGCAACGTGACAAGGGATGACATCTGTATGGAGAATGACTCATCTGTTCATTGTTATTACAATTAGTATAGAGTGTTTTCTGTAATCCTTGTAGGTTTATTCACTATTAGTTGTAATCAAACTTTTCTCAATTAGCATCATAATGATAAAATATATATATATATATATATATATATATATATATATATATATATATATATATTTCTCTATAATCGTAATTAAACTTTTCTCAAATAGCTTAATAATGATAAAATATATATACATTTCTCTAAAATCTCTTCAAGATATTCAAAAAGATTCAGAGGTTGAATGAGGTGGCTACAGACAGCGTCAATAATGAAGCAAGGAAACGAGTAGCTTTGTACGATAACCCTTTTTTAACTTCAAGGTATCTCTAACTTCTATGCTTCCTTCTCCGCGCATGTTTGACGCCGCGGTCAAAGATGCTGATTGCTTTTGGACTTTTTATTATTTAGAAAGTCTTTCACATTGTCAGGGAAAGCATCTTTGTTTATAAGTAATTCGAGCTGAATTTCTTTGTCCCTTGCTGTTAGTGAGAGAGATAGAGAGAGAGAGAGAGAGAGAGAGAGAGAGAGAGAGAGAGAGAGAGAGAGAGAGAGAGAGAGAGAGGGAGAGAGAGAGAGAGAGAGAGAGAGAAAAAATACAGAAACTCCGTAACCACCAAGTTGGCAACACTGCGAAACTGACCTCCGAACACGTGTTTATAATTAATCAGAAATATAAATTTGATCCCCAGACCCCACCTGTCAGAAAATGAGCAGGAGGAAAGGGGGGGGGGCGATGAGAGGGAGAGAGAGAAAGAGAGAGAGAGAGAGAGGGAAAGAGAAAGAGAGAGAGAGAGAGAGAGAGAGAGAGTAGAGAGAGAGAGAGAGAGAGAGAGAGAGAGAGAGAGAGAGAGAGAGAGAGAGAGAGAATCATTTAATAGATTACGTATTCATCAAGAATATTCATGAAGATTCCATCGCTTCTGTAATGCTTTCATCATCTGCTTATGATTTGGTTAGCAATAAAGCTGAACTTATTTGTGATTTTTTTCCTTTCAAAACAGAAGACACACTTGCGTACACAACCATGCTTACACACAGACTATATGATTGCATTGCAAAACAATCTGACGGTAAACAAAATGCAACAAAATTGTATACATCATATCACTCACATATAATACAACATGCATTAAGATATACAATATTATGCATTTTTTCCCCACATACACATAAACTTACAAACGGAAGGAAACACACACGCACACACACACACACACACACAAACGCACACACACACACGTAAACACACACACACACATAACACATACACACACACACACACAAACGCACACACACACACGTAAACACACACACACACATAACACACACACACACACAAACGTACACATACAATAAATGGAAGAAACCTGAGAAGTTCCGAGCGTGTCTGAGCGAGTTGGGCAATCATTATTGGCTTCGGAGTTAATCGGCCGAAAGGAAAGGAAACTCCAATATTGGATTAGATAGATCAGAATACACTAATTCCAAATCATTATTGCTGATTCATAATGTGATGGTTGTGTAAGCTATAGAACCGCAGCCAGATGCAAATATAAATGGGCATTTGCTGTCTCTATGCACACATCCACACACCCACACACGCACGCACACACACGCACACACACACACACACACACACACACACACACACACACACACACACACATATATATATATATATATATATATATATATATATTAATTTGTATGGTACATATTTACTAGTTGTTTAAGTACAGGAAAGAGAGCTGAGATGGTGTATGTGTCGGGATATATTTCTTTAAAATCCTTGTAACCTCAATTCTCAACTCATTGTAATGATCTCTTGTTAATCTTTCTTGTCTTACTTCACTGTTCCTAGAAAAACAAACAAAAAACAAATGTAAAGTACACTCATGTCATCTCGTGTTCCTTTTCCTCCAGACTTGTGAAAAAAAAAAAAAAAAAATCAATCTGTCTTCGAAGTTCAAGTCCTTCTCTGAACTTGTTCTAGTTTATCTATACCTTATCTTAAATGTCGACTCCATATACTACTACTGCTGCGTATTCTAGAGT
>BOPN01001189.1:275847-278347 GCA_017312705.2 Penaeus japonicus | reverse complement strand
CAAATTGCAATAAACTCTACGGTCACAACCTGCCAGGTTTCACTATATATCATCCACGACATTACATCCCGATAGCCAGGACTGAAAAAAACAACAAATAGCAATGAACTTTAAGAAAACAAGCAGATGAACACACAATCATACAAAAAGTAAACGATGAGGCACCATTAGTCTTACACATCTACTATTTTTTTCCTCGTCAGCTGTTTATGTCTCGAGGAAATTACACCGGGGACACAAACCTTTCTCAGGAAATGGCGTGTAAGCGCAAGATTATGAGTGCAGTGATTGGCGTCACGATGATTGGACCAGAACGTCGTCGTTGAACGTTCTCTCGCTATTGTTCCCAGGGCCTCTGAGGTGTTCAGTCCTGTTCATTCTCCGTTCATGCCTTCGCTTTTATAAAGTGCGCATATATACATTTTCCTGGAACGAGTTCTCCTCATCAAAAGTGCTGTGCCAAAGAAGCCGTCAACAGAAGTGAGTTACAACAAAGGAGCTGATGAGAAATGCGTGGGGGTGTTGTAACACTTGTAGCCACAGTGGTTGCAATGAGGAAATTCCTTTTTAATAATGCAGCCAAAATAACAAAACAGGAAATATAAGAAGAAAAACAAACACGAGAAAAGAAAAGGTAGCACTAGGGAGCACTGTCGTATGATGAGAAAGATATGATTCAATAGAGATACATTTCTCTTCTGGAAAAAAAATCATAAGATAACCACAACAAAAGTTGAATCCTGTCTATACAAAGAGAAAGAGAGAGAGAGAGAGAGAGACAGAGAGAGAGAGAGAGAGAGAGAGAGAGAGAGAGAGAGAGAGAGAGAGAGAGAGAGAGAGAAAGAGAGAGAGGGAGAGAGAGAGAGAGAGAGAGAGAGAGAGAGAGAGAGAGAGAGAGAGAGAGAGAGAGAGAGGGGGGGGGGGGGGGGAGGAAGGAGAGAGAGAGAGAGAGAGAGAGAGAGAGAGAGAGAGAGAGAGAGAGAGAGAGAGAGAGATGAAACACGATAAACAGTGTTTAATTAATAAAGACTTTGCATTGTTCTCCATTCCCTTCCACGAACCCTTGAACTATTGCAATAGGGATCTTTTAGTTACGTTTTATTTTTAATTATTTTTTTATTTTATTTTTTTACCAGAATGCTACTCAGAGGAAAATTAAATCCGTTCATAGGAAGAAGGGTGGAAATTATCAAAATAATCATAATTATTATGATAAGGATAAAACTAATGATTATGATGATAGTGATGATGATGATGTAGGGATAATGAGTGTGATGATAATAATGATGATAACCATGATAATCATAACAGTAATGATAATAGTAATAATCATGATAATAATGACATTGATAGTAATAATAATAATGATTATATCAACAATGACAATGATAATAATAACAATATAAAATGATGATATGATTTGATTGTTGTAATAATAATGTCATTGCTAATGATAAGGCTGATAAAAATGAAAATGATGAGTATGATGATGATACTAATAATAACGATAATAACAATAATAATGATGATAATAATAATAGTAAAAATAATAGTAATAATGATAATGATAACAATATTAATAATGATAATAATGATAATGATAATGATGATAATAGAAGTAGAAAAAAGGATAATCAAGATGATGAAAACAATGATTATGTTGATAATGATTATAACAATACTAGTGGTAAGGATAATAAAAATATTATAATGATAATAAGATCATGATATTGATGATATTGATAATGAAGGATAGCAATAATAATGATAATAGTTATGATGATGATAACAATAATGATAATGAACATCATGATTAAAAGGATAACCATAAGAATGATACTTATGGTAATTATAATGATATAGATAATGATAACAATTGCAATAACAATGGTACAAATAATAATAGTTATAAAACTAATGAAAATAATAGTGATGATAATAATAACGATCATAACAAGAATGATAATGATAATGACAATGATGATAATTATAGTGATAATAGTAATGGTAATAATGATGATATTAATGAAAATAATGATAATGATAATGAAAATGATAACGATGATAATAATAATGATAGTAATGATAATGACAAAAATAATGATAAAGGCAAATGGAATGATGAAAAAGATGAAAATAATAAAAAAATGATAATAATTATAATAACAATGGTAATGATGATAATTTTAATCATGAGCATAATGATAATGATATTGGAAGTGATTGATAATAGTTGTAATGATAATGATGATAATCATAGCAGTTATGATGATAGTGATAGTGATAATAGTTATAATGATAGTGATGACAATGATGAATAACAATAATAAATAACAATGATAATACAAATGATAATGATAATGATAATGATAATAATTATAATGATGATAATAATTATGATGATAATGATAATAATGATTATGATGATAATGATAATAATAATTATGATGATAATGATAATAATAATGACAGAAATACTACTACTAATGATGATGATAAT
>BOPN01001189.1:260847-263347 GCA_017312705.2 Penaeus japonicus | reverse complement strand
TCCCTTTTCCGTTATTTTCATCTTCCCACTTCCTTCTCTTTCCTCCTTTACCTTGACTTCATCTTCTCCTTTTTACTCATTTCTCCTTTTTCTTTCCCCCCTGCCTTCATCATCCTCTATCCCACTTCCCTTCTTTACATTGTCTCCATCTTCCCCTTTTTCTCACACTTCTTTCTCCACTTTCCTTGTCTTTCACTTTTCCCTCCTTTCTCCACTTGCCTTGTCTCTCGTTCCTTCTGGCTATATATACACCTTGCCTTCCCTTCCTTTTTCTCTCACCCACTTTTTTCTACTTTTCTTGTTTCTCACTTTTCCCTGCTTTACCTCGTCTTTAACTTCTCCTTCCCTTCACTCACTATTTTCTCATTTTCCTTGTCCTTCACTCTTCCATCTTTTCCCCACTTTCCTTGTCTCTCACTCTTCCATCTTTTCCCCACTTCCTTGTCTCTCACTCTTCCATCTTTTCCTCACTTTCCTTGTCTCTCACTCTCCCATCTATTCCCCACTTTCCTTGTCTCTCACTCTTCCATCTTTTCCCCACTTTCCTTGTCTCTCACTCTTCCATCTTTTCCCCACTTTCCTTGTCCTTCACTCTTCCATCTTTTCCCCACTTTCCTTGTCTCTCACTCTTCCATCTTTTCCCCACTTTCCTTGTCCTTCACTCTTCCATCTTTTCCCCACTTTCCTTGTCTCTCACTCTTCCATCTTTTCCCCACTTTCCTTGTCCTTCACTCTTCCATCTTTTCCCCACTTTCCTTGTCCTTCACTCTTCCATCTTTTCCCCACTTTCCTTGTCTCTCACTCTTCCATCTTTTCCCCACTTTCCTTGTCTCTCACTCTTCCATCTTTTCCCCACTTTCCTTGTCTCTCACTCTTCCATCTTTTCCCCACTTTCCTTGTCTCTCACTCTTCCATCTTTTCCCCACTTTCCTTGTCTCTCACTCTTCCATCTTTTCCCCACTTTCCTTGTCTCTCACTCTTCCATCTTTTTTCCCCTACTTTCTTCTCTCTCCCTTCTATTTAAATCTTTTCTTTTCTTCTCACCACTCTTCCATCTTACCTTTCTTTCTCACTCTTCTGTCTTTTCCCTTTCTTGTCTCTCTGTCTTTATCTTTCCCTACTTTCTTGTCTCTCACTCTTCCATCTTTCCCCCACTTTCCTTGTCTCTCACTCTTCCATCTTTTCCCCCCTTTCCTTGTCCTTCACTCTTCCATCTTTTCCCCACTTTCCTTGTCCTTCACTCTTCCATCTTTTCCCCACTTTCCTTGTCTCTCACTCTTCCATCTTTCCCACTGTCCTTCATCTTCCATCTTTCCCCACTTTCCTTGTCTCTCACTCTTCCATCTTTTCCCCACTTTCCTTGTCCTTCACTCTTCCATCTTTTCCCCACTTTCCTTGTCTCTCACTCTTCCATCTTTTCCCCCCTTTCCTTGTCCTTCACTCTTCCATCTTTTCCCCACTTTCCTTGTCTCTCACTCTTCCATCTTTTCCCCACTTTCCTTGTCCTTCACTCTTTATCTTTTTCCACTTTCTTGTCTCACTCTTCATCTTTTCCCCACTTTCCTTGTCAACTACTCTTCATCTTTTCCCCACTTTCCTTGTCCTTCACTCTTCCATCTTTTCCCCACTTTCCTTGTCCTTCACTCTTCCATCTTTTCCCCACTTTCCTTGTCTCTCACTCTTCCATCTATTCCTCACTTTCCTTGCTCTCTCCTCTTCATCTTTTCCCCTTTTCTGTCCTTCACTCTTCCATCTTGCTCCCACTTTCCTTGTCTCTCACTCTTCCATCTATTCCTCACTTTCCTTGTCTCTCACTCTTCCATCTTTTGTCCTTCACTCTTCCATCTTTTCCCCACTTTCCTTCTCCTTCACTCTTCCATCTTTCCCCCCCTTTCCTTGTCTCTCACTCTTCCATCTTTTCCCCACTTACTGTGTCTCTCACTCTTCCATCTTTTCCCCACTTTCCTTGTCTCTCACTCTTCCATCTTTTCCCCACTTTCCTTGTCTCTCACTCTTCCATCTTTTCCCCCCTTTCCTTGTCCTTCACTCATGCCATCTTCTACACTTTTCCTTGTCCTTCACTCTTCCATCTTTTCCCCACTTTCCTTGTCTCTCACTCTTCCATCTTTTCCCCACTTTCCTTGTCTCTCACTCTTCCATCTTTTCCCCCCTTTCCTTGTCCTTCACTCTTCCATCTTTTCCCCACTTTCCTTGTCCTTCACTCTTCCATCTTTCCCCCACTTTCCTTGTCTCTCACACTTCCATCTTTCCCCCCCTTTCCTTGTCTTCCTCTCTTCCCAGCTTTATCTTGCCTTCCTTGTCCTTCACTCTTCCATCTTTCCCCCCCTTTCCTTGTCTTCCACTCTTCCCTGCTTTATCTTGCCTTCCCTGTCCTTCACTCTTCCATCTTTTCCCCCACTTTCCTTGTCTTCCACTCTTCCCTGCTTTATCTTGCCTTCCCCTTCCCCTGATGTCTTCCCGATTTGGATCCTGGACTCGG
>BOPN01001189.1:253347-255847 GCA_017312705.2 Penaeus japonicus | reverse complement strand
TCATAGTTTTTGTTGAGGTTTTGGTCCGTTTCTTGCAGGCATTGTTGAAGTTCATTTTTGACTCCAACAAAATTCGTGCCCTGGTCTGATCTAAGCTGACGAACTGGGCCACGTCTTCCGATGACGCGTCGATAGGCATTAAGAAATGAATCTGTTTCCAGTGTATTAGCTGTTTCTATATGAATTGCCCTTGAGACCATGCAAGTGAATAGGACACCATATCTTTTTACTTCTTTGCGTCCTTCCTTGGCAAAGAATGGTCTAAAGTAATCTATTGTACAATATGTGAAAGGGGGGGGGGGGTAGGTCCAAGCCTGTCCGGTGGCAAGTCGGACATTTTCTGATCTTGAAATGTACCTCTTAATCTCTTACATGAACACATTAAAAATATGTCTTGCTACTATCGTGAAACCTCCTACAAACCAATAACCAGATGCTCTCAACTCATTTAAGGTTATACCCCTACCTTGATGACGGACTTTCTGATGGAAATGACATACTATCTTTTCGGTTATGTGTGATACCTTCGGTAATATAGCTGGATGTTTGTTGTTCGTGGTGAAGTTTGCATGTCTCATTCTACCACCTCTCCTTAAGATATCATTTTTAACTAAGAAAAGATCCAAGTGATAAAGCCTATTTTCCTTCTTCAATGTTTTTGGCTTGGTTGCTTCTTCACTAGTCAGATACTTGTAACACTGGGTGGAACATATTTAGATTCCGTTGTTTCTTTTGGGTCTTTAGTTGTTCCTCTAACAGGTTTCTGTGTCGAAGGCGTAGGCATAATGCGATGGCCTTCTTTGCTCTATGCCAGTCAGAAAAATATTCCAACTTTGGATGAATTACACTACTTTCTTTAGTTCGAGTCTTATGCGAAGAAACATTCTTGACCTCTGGATCCTTTTCTTTCAAAATTATCTTCTCAGATGGTAAATCAGTTCTAAAGGTAGGCTCCCAGAGGAAGTCTGGTCCATTCCACCATGAAGAATGGTTAATCAAATCTTTAACACTGAGGCCACGTGAAGCAGCATCAGCAGGGCTTTGAGATGAATCTATATACTTCCATTTCTCTAGAGAAATGCGGTTTCTGATGTATTGACTCTGTTGGCAACAAACACATGAAATCTTCATTCATAATATAACCAAGTACGACTTTGCTATCAGTCCAACAGACTTCCTTTATTGCCCCATAATCCAACTCCTTTCTCAACATAGAACTGACTCTAACGGCTACAACTGCTGCAGTAAGTTCTAGCCTAGGAATGGTAATAGGTTTCAATGGGGTTACAAGTGCACTTGTTCATTCAGGTGTCTTAAATATGAGCACTGACCATATCCATCTTGTCTAGCAACAGAAAAAGGGTGAAGTTCAACTGATTTCATTTTTCCGAACTTATCAGGCTTATAGCATCTAAGGATCCTTAACTCCTTCAGTTGAACCATATCCTTTCTCCGTCTTCTCCATTGCTGTTTTAGGTCATATGATATGTCATCATCCCAATCTACTCCATCTTGCCACAGGGTTTGGAGTATCCTTTTCCCACTTAATATTAAGGAAGTGACCATGTCTATAAGGTCAAATATAGAACTCACTGTAGATTAAATACCTCTTCTTGTTATTGGTTTATCACTGAGGTTAATTCTGAACTGAAATCCGTCTGTTTCTATGCACCACTCTACACCTAATGTTCTTTCAATTGGCATGGCTTATATACCACAAACAACTGCTTCATCATCTTTTCTGAATCTGCAAAGAACACCAATCAAATTATTTGTCAAGTCTGGACCTTGAAGTAAATTCTAGTTAAGTGATTCATTCTTATAAGTGGCACTGCAGTCGAAGGCCACTCTAATCTTATCAGGTTTCTTTGGATGATATACTCCATGATGTAGAGTATACCATACTTGTCCATCATTCAAAAACAGATCTTGTTTAGGCACTTCTGCACACCCCTTATTCATAAGTTCACTCATAAACTCAACATAGCCCTGGTGATAATTATTATTCTGTAGCTTTCCTTCCAAGCTCATCAACCCAGACACTGCTAACTCTTTCCTGTTTGTGAGTTTGACCTCATCATCCTTAAGTGGGAAGGGCAATTCATGACGCCCATCTTCTTGCTGGTATATTCCTTCTTTAATTTTTCTCAAGAAAATTCTGATACGAGTAAGGAATATCTTCAATCTTCCTTTCACTGAAATCAAGTAAAAAAAGAAGAAGCTTAGTTGTGCAGCGTTAATTATATCCTTCACTTAATTTGCGAGAAAAGAAAGCCACATTTCTTTCTCCATTAATTGTCACCTTGTGGACCATAAATTTACTAGTTAAAGCTTGATCCGAGACATCATTATCTTGACACGTATCAATGACTCGACCTATGATATTCCAGCCTAACAAGGTTTTTTCTGGCATAGGGTACGTCATCCTTTCCAAGGGTCGACTCCTTTGGTTTAATACCACGCATACAAGTCAAGCCAATCAACAGTATTATTTCGATGT
>BOPN01001189.1:204760-207260 GCA_017312705.2 Penaeus japonicus | reverse complement strand
TATGTGTCATGACTCGACCAGCCAGTTATTTTTGTGAAAGTCTTGTATTTTTATATATATGTTTAGTTCTTCTTTCTCTTTCTTATTCTTCTGGATTTTCTTATTCCACGTCTTTTTCTTCTCCATCTGTATCATCTACTCTTTCTCCTCCTCCCTTTTTCTTTTTCTTTCTCTTCTTATTACTACTTTTTCGTCTTCTTCTTCTTCTTTTTTTCTTCTTGTTTTGAGATGCGAAGGTCTTTCTCTCTCTCTATCTATCTCTCTCTCTCTCTCTCTCTCTCTCTCTCTCTCTCTCTCTCTCTCTCTCTCTCTCTCTCTCTCTCTCTCTCTCTCTCTCTCTCTCTCTCTCTTTCTCTTTCTCTCTCTCTCTCTCTCTCTCTCTCTCTCTCTCTCTCTCTCTCTCTCTCTCTCTCTCTCTCTCTCTCTCTCTCTCTCTCTCTCTCTCTCTCTCTCTCTCTCTCCCTCTCTCTTTCTCTCTTTCTCTCTGTGTCTCTGTCTCTCGAATAATCCCACTTTTTTCTTCCTGCAACTTTTTATTTTAGATACCACATTTGTACTTTTTTTGAGAGATACTCACCGTGCACTTTCACGTCCACATTATACCGCTGGACAGTATGGAATGCCGTAACAAAAAAGAAAAAATAATAATAAAAAACAAAATCTATATGTGTAATAATAAGTACCGCATTTTTGGGCCACGAGGCAAGCTTTAGAGGTAGCACGATGTTGTTTTTATTGCTGTTTATTTTATTTCTGTTTACGTCTCCTGTTGTCTGTTGCTGTTATTGCTATGGTTTATATTTCTGTTTGTCTCTCTTATTCTCTGTTGCTGTTATTGTGGTTTTGGGGTTTTGTTACCGTTCGCTCGGAATATTGTTATTTTTGTTATTTTACTTGCCTCATATTTTTATCTTATCATTTCTCTTTCCTTTTTTTCTTCTTCTTCGTAATCTTCACTAACTACTACTCCCTCTTCTTCGTTGTCTTCTCCTTCTCATCGTCTTCTTCTTTTTCTTCTTCTTTTTCTTCATCTTCTTCCTCCACCTCCAACTCATCTACCTCCCCTCCCTACTCCTTTCCTCCCTTTTCTCATTTCTCTCTTCTCTCTTACTCTTCCTCTTCCCTCTCTATCTTCCCCCTTCCTCTTTCTCTTCCTCATCTCCCTCTATCTTCCTCCTTCCCCCTTTCCTTTTCCCCTCCCCCTCCCTCCCCCTAATCCCCCTTTTCCCCTTTCCTCTCCCCTTCTTTTTCCCCTCCCCTCCCCCTCCACCTTTCCCCCACTCCCTCTTACCCATCTCCCCCTCCCCCCCCCATCTTTCCAACGCCTGCATGTGTTGAGTTCCGCGTCCTTGGCCAGTTCTGTTATCTTGTTCAGGAAGAGAAACGGCGAGGTGTAAAACGGCGTGAAAATGTTCGGGAATTCGGATTGAGGGGGAGAGAGAAAGACGGAGAGGGGGGGGGGAGAAAGGAAGAGAATAAGGGGGGAGGGAGAGGGAGGGTAAAAGAGAATGGAGGAGGGAGAGTATGAGGGGGGGAGGAGAAAAGGAGAGAATGAGGAAGGGAGGGAGAGGGAGAGGGAGAGGAAAAGAGAATGAAGGCGGAAGGGAATGAGAGGGGGGAAAGGAAAGAATGAGGGAGGGATTGAGAATGAGAGAAAAAGAGAATGAATGAGGAAGAGAATGAGGCGGGAGGGAGAGGGAGAGAAAAAGCATATCAATAAGGGGAGAAGGAGAAAATGAGAGAATGAGAGAGAGAGAGCTGCAGAGAGAGGTGTGTATCTGCGTGAGAAAAAGAGAGAGAGAATAAGAACAATTTCCCCTTAATTTCTTATCCAGCCAAAGAAATTATTCCCAATTTTCTGTTTCTAGCCATGGGTTTCCCATCACGATTTTTTTCCCTTTGAAATTGCTTTTCGATGACAAGGCTCCAACTGAACGATTAGGAACATTATAACACAGAGCGCGAAGGAAAGTAAGATGGAAGGAGAGAGGAGAGACAGATTGAGAGAGAGAGAGAGAGAGAGAGAGAGAGAGAGAGAGAGAATGGTGATAATGACAATAATAATGATAATGATGATGATAGTAATAATGATAATAATTATGGTGATATACACAACCTCCGCATATCCCCATCATCTTTATTATTTTTCTTATCAGTGTTGTTGTTATCCTTATTATAGTTGTCATTGTCGTTGTTATTATAACTGTTATCAATATTGTTATCATCAGAGAGAGAGAGAGAGAGAGAGAGAGAGAGAGAGAGAGAGAGAGAGAGAGAGAGAGAGAGAGAGAACAATAGATAAATGAATAGACAGAATAGATGGATAGATAGATAGATAGAGAAAGAGAAAGAGAGAGAGAGAGAGAGAGAGAGAGAGAGAGAGAGAGAGAGAGAGAGAGAGAGAAGCGTGGGAACAGAGCATCCGCAACAGACGAGCGGGAGATGGCAGCGAGTGAGTGGATCATTCATTTTTTTTTTTCTTCTCTTCTTTCTTTCTTTT
>BOPN01001189.1:192260-199760 GCA_017312705.2 Penaeus japonicus | reverse complement strand
CATTAGTGGATGGGGTAGCGGGGTAGGAGTAAGGGGAAGGGGAGGGAGAGAGTTGGATGAGCGGGTGGGGGGTGTGGGGGGGTGGGGGGGGTGAACAATGGATCACGACTGTGGCGGCGGATAAGATGACGGCGCTACCTGGCCTGTCATGACACCTGTGCTTCCCTCAAGGACTGTCCTAGACGCTGCCGACTCACGCATGTTTACTCTTGTGAGTACAGACGCCCTCCTCTTCCTCCTCCTTTTCCTCCTCCTCCTCCTCTTCCTCCTCCTCCTCTTCCTCCTCCTCCTCTTCCTCTTCCCTCCTCTCTCTTCCTCGTCATCTTCCTCCTTCTCTTCTCTCTATCTCTCCGGCCTTCCTCATCCTGTTTCTTTCCTCCTCTTCCCCCTTCTCCTCCTTTTCCTCCTTTTCCTCTTCTTCCTCCCCTTCCTACCTTCATCTCCCCTCCTCTTCTCCTTCTCTTCTTCTCCCTCTATCTCCCCTCCCTCTCTCCTCTTCCCTCTCCTTCCCACTATCACATTCATGCTCCCTTTCCCCACTCCCCCTTACCCCTCCCCCATTCCCCTCCCTTTCCCCTTCCCCCTTCCCCCTTCCCCTCTCTTCCCCTTTCCCCTTCCCCATTCCCCTCTCTTCCCCCTTCCCCTTTACCCTTTCCCCTTCCTAATGAATGGTCTTGCACACTCGGCGTTCACTCTTGCACTGTGTTGCGCAGTGTGGGGGCGGGGTAGGGGGGGAGAGGAGAGGGGTGCGATGGAGGATTAAAAGAGTAAGTAAAAAAATGTGAGAGTGCGTTACTCCTTCGTGGATTCTCTCTCTCTCACTCACTCTCTCCCTCCTCTCTCTCTCTCTCTTTCTCTCTTTCTCTCTCTCTCTCTTTCTCTCTCTCTTTCTCTCTCTCTTTCTCACTCTCTTTCTCTCTCTCTCTCTCTTTCTCTCTCTCTCTCTCTCTCTCTCTCTCTCTCTCTCTCTCTCTCTCTCTCTCTCTCTCTCTCTCTCTCTCTCTCTCTCTCTCTCTCTCTCTCTCTCTCTCTCTCTCTCTCTCTCTCTGAATGTCTCGTTCTCTGTCTGAGTTTGCTTTTCTTCTATTTCGTGTTTTCATTTTCTGTTCTTTGCATTTTTTTTTCTCTAGTTTCTTCCTCTGTCCCTTCAACTCTTCTCTCCTTCTCTCCTCCTCTCGCACCATCAATCATTACCCCTCTTTCCTCTCTTCCTCCCCTCCCTCCTCCCTCTCTTCCCCTCTTCCTCCCCTCCCTCCCCCTCCCCCTCCACCTTTTAGCTTTATCTTCAGCCTCCCCCGCTTTCTCACCAAACAGGTAAACAACATTATTGTCTGCCTTGCGTCCTCCCCCCCCTCCCTCACCCCACCCCACACACACACATACTCCCTTCCCCTTGCCCCCCCCACTCTCCTCCCCCCTTCCCTCCTCTCTTCCCTATCCTAACCCCACTCCTCTATCCTTCCCCTCTCCCCTCTCCCCTCTCCCCTCTCCCTCCCTCTACCCTTGCTCCCAATCCCCTAACTTCCCCTTACTCCTCCTACCTCTACACCCACTACACTCCCCTTACCTCCCCTTCCTCCCACTCTCATCTCTCCCCCCTTTCCTCCCCCTCCTCTCCTCTCCCTCTCTCCTCCCCCTCCCCCTCCTCTCCTCTCCCTCTCTCCTCCCCCTCCTCTCCTCTCCCTCTCTCCTCCCCCTCCTCTCCTCTTCCTCTCTCCTCCCCCTCCTCTCCTCTCCCTCTCTCCTCCCTCTCCTCTCCTCTCCCCCTCTCCTCTCCCCTCCTCCTACGCCCCTCCCCCCCCTCCCCTCCTCATCCATGTCCCTGGGATGAGATCTTGCCCTCTCAGGGTCGCGAGCATCCTGGCGGCCGAGAGCGCCCTCCGGCGATGTCTCACTCCATCAGGAGAGGAGGGAGGGAGGAGGGGAGGGAGGAGGGGAGGGAGGGTAGGAGGGAGGGAGTCACGTGTTACGCCGAGGGACGGACACTCCGCTACCATAACTGATCATACCTACCCCACCTCCTTTGTTATTCTCTCCCCCTCTTCCTTCTCCTCCTCCTCCTCCAATCCCCTTCCCCCCACCTACCCTACCTTGTTGTTGTTATTGTCACCGCGAAGGTTCGTGGCTAAGGATGTGTGACTCGGCGTTACCGTCTCCGGGTGTTGTTGCGAGCCGAAACTCCCGCTTGTCCCAGAGCAGATGCGACGGGGGATCCCAGGGACGTCAGTAACAGGAGGAGGAGGGGAAGAGGGTGGAGGGGGGAGGGAGAGGAAGAGGGTGGAGGAGGAGAGAGGTAGAGGAAGAGGGTGGAGGAGGAGGAGGGAGGGAGAGGAAGAGGAAGGAGTAAGAATGAGAGAGAGGAAGAGGGAGGAGGAGGAGGGAGGGAGGAGGAGGGTGGGAGTGGAAAAGGGTGGATGAGGAGGGAGGGAGAGGAAGAGGGTGGAGGAGGAGGGAGGGAGAGGAAGAGGGTGGAGGAAGAGGGAGGGAGAGGAAGAGGGAGGAGGAGGAGGAGGGAGGGAGAGGAGGATGGTGGAGGAGGAGAGAGGTAGAGGAAGAGGATGGAGGAGGAGGGAGGGAGAGGAAGAGGGTGGAGGAGGAGGGGGAGAGGAAACAAGTGGGTAAGGGGAAGGAAAGGAAAGGAGGAGAAGGAAAAGGAAAAGAAGAATCGAGTGACGGAGGAAAGGAGAGGAAAGACGAGGGAGGGGGAAGAACTAGTAAGAAAGAAAGAGGAAGAAGAGGAAGACGGAAAGAAAGAGAGAGAAAGAGGAAGAGGAAGCAGTTGATTTCGAGGGAGTGGAAGGAGGGAAGGAGAGAGAAGAGGAGGAAGAGGAAGAGGAGCCGATTGCCCTGGAGGGGGAGGGGAGTGGGAGGGGGAAAGCGAGGTATTGGTGTGTTCGGTTGACATGTGTGGCCTTGTCTCAGATAGCTTATCGCCGACCGATAACGCACGCCCATGCTTGATAACGTCGGGGCTTCCTTAATTGGCTGTAGTGAAGGTAAGAGAGAGAGAGAGAGAGAGAGAGAGAGAGAGAGAGAGAGAGAGAGAGAGAGAGAGAGAGAGAGAGAGAGAGAGAGAGAGAGAGAGATGGATAGACAAAGAGAGAAAGAGAGAGAGAGAGAGAGAGACAGAGACTAATCAAACACGTGTCAGATGGATATAAATCGATCGATGAATGACATACGAAAGGGTTTAATGACAAATCAGTGTCCCCGCGAGATGATTTGTACTAAGCGGAAGTAAAGCTCTGGAGTTTGCGCGGTTGGAATGATGTTAAGGTGAGAGGAGAGGAAGAAGAGGAAGAAGAAGAAGAAGAGGAAAGTTGAATACGCTTGAGATGAGAAGAAGGGATAGGGGAGAGGGAGAGGGAGAGGGGGGGGGGAAGGAGGAGGAGGAGGAGGAGGAGGAGGAAAAGGAAAGTTGAATACGCTTTAGATGAGAGGAAGGGATAGGGGAGGGGGAGAGGGAGAGGGAGAGGGGGGTGGTGGAAGGTGGGGAAAGGAGGAGAAGATTGATGTTTTGGAGAGGAAGGGAAACAGAGGAAGGAAGATCCGGATTTAATAATGTCTCTTATAAGAGGGTATGTATGTATGTATGTATGTATGCATGATGTCTTAGGAGAGAAATAGGTTTGGGAGAGGGATAGATATAGATATAGATACATATATATAATTATAATTCATTGCATTGAAGACTTAATTAAGAATAGAATCTTGGGTGGTCGTCGCTGATGAGGAGTCCATTGGCAAAGAGAGAAAGAGGTTCCCCGAGTTGTTGATGATTTACTGCTCACGCTTGTTGATGACTTGGGAACAGCTGGGCCCTTTATTGCCCACGAACCGTTTCTGTCGAGGGAAGAAAGTTGGGCGGAATGGACTCGGATTTTATCTCGGGAGGGTTTTTTTTTCTCGTTCTCTCTCTCTTTCTCTCTCTCTCTCTCTCTCTCCTGGGTGTCTACTTAGTGTCCGTTTGTCTATCTGTTTGTCTTTGGTTTCTTGGTCTTTCTCTTTTTTTTTTTCTCTTTTTCTTTCTCTCTCTCTCTCTCTCTCTCTCTCTCTCTCTCTCTCTCTCTCTCTCTCTCTCTCTCTCTCTCTCTCTCTCTCTCTCTCACTCTCTCCCTCGCCTTCTTTCCCTTCCCTTCCTCGACTTCCCATCATTTCCCTTCCCCTTTATCTTCCTACCCTTTCCATCCCTTCTCTTCCCTTCTCTTCCCTCTCTTTCTGTCTTCTCACTGCACTTTGGCGAGACAGATTGAATAGCGGGTACGCGGCAACGCCCGTGCAAACGTTTGCCTTTTCTCGTTGTGTCCAGTGTAAAAGAATGGGCGGGGGGGGGCGTGAGAATCGGTCTTTGTTGCTAAGAATGGACCGAAGGAGAGATAGAGTTGAGAGAAAGGGTGAGGGAGAGTGGAAGGGGGAGGGAGAGGGGGGAAGATGTAGAATCCGTTCATTACTTTCGAAGATGATTTGCAGGAAAATGAGAAAAGTTCGTGCGTTTGAGAGAGAGAGAGAGAGAGAGAGAGACAGAGAGAGAGAGAGAGAGAGAGAGAGAGAGAGAGAGAGAGAGATTTCATAACCACTGTATTGGCCAGTAGAATATTGGTAGTGTGTAAATGTCTAACTATAAGTTTTCTTGCTTCTCTTTCAGTTCCAACATTTTTCTCTAGTTGTTGAGCTCTGTACATAATATCTGTAGTTCGTGTAATACGTTTGTGTGCTTTGTAATTGGCCCCATTTTGGTGGGTGTAATTGGCACCTGTGGCCGCGGTGCCTCTCCCGTGGCTGGCACTGGCACGCCCACAGCGCAGTAGGCCTACCCTGGAGGAGGTCCTCTGGGCACTCTGCATGCCACTCGCTCTCCGGCACTGCCTCCCCCTCCCCCTTGCACCCTCTCGCGTCCACCAGCATCAGCAGGAGCAGGAGCAGCTGAGGAGGGGGTGCGGGGGGCGAGGGGGGCGGCGCCCGTGTCCCTCCTGGCTAATGTTTGTCTTGCATGTGTGCATGTGCGCAGCCGGCGCCCGTGCCCGAGGAAAGCGGCCGGGACTCCGCCCCCGAGGAAGCTGCCGAGGAGGAGGAGGCGGAGGAGGTCGCAGAGGCGCCTCTGGATTCTTCTCCTTCCCCCTTACCCGAGGAGGACGACTCCAGCTCTCGGGAGGTGGAGGCCAAGCCCGAGGAGGACGAGGAGGACCGCGAGTCCTCCCTCGAGGGCGACTCCCTCCCCCCTGAGAGCGAGTTGACCTCCGAGGCGGTCGCGGCGACGAGCGAGGAGGGCGCGCCGGCGGAGGCGGAGGCCGAGTCCTTGAGGTCGTCCTCGCCCGATCTTGAGGCTGAGCAGGTCCACGAGCCCGAGGCCGAGGTCGAGCTCAAGGCCGAGCTCAAGGCCGAATCTGAGGCTGAGCCAGTGCCCGAGGCCGAGCCCGAGGCCGAGCCAGTGCCCGAGGCTGAGCCAGTACCTGAGGCCGAGCCCGTGGCCGAGGCCGACGCCGAGTCTGACCTCGAGGCCGAGTACGACAACGTGCTGCTGGCGGGCGGCAAGGGCATGGTGGCGGCGAGCGAGGAGCCCCCCGCCGCCGCCGCCGCCGCCCACTCGCGCCGCTCCTCGTCGGCGTCGTCGTCGGCCGCCTCCCACTCCTCCCGTGGCTCCGACGCCGCCCACACTGACCACTCCACACAGGTTTGTCCGCGCCCGCACACCCGCACCCGCACCCGCACGCTTCCATTGCACACACGTAGCCCTGCATATCCGCTTTTAAAAGTGCACACACATACACATGCACACATGCACGCACACATGCACACACGAGGGCGATGCCACGCTTCTCACAGGCACAAAATACACCCTCTCTCCACCCGAAAAAAAAAAGAAAAAAAAAATAATGCATACATCCACATGCACACTTTGCTATCCACACGCGCTTATCCACACGCGCTTATCCACACGCGCTTATCCACACGCGCTTATCCACACGATAGAAATACCTTAGACGTAACGATGAACAAAAAACATGAGGATAGGACAACGTACAAAACACGTGCACACATTCGCTTCACTTTCTCTCACGCTCTCTGCACACTTGCACTCTGCACTCTACACTCTGCACTCTGCACTCTGCACTCTTATTCCGATGCACGCACACTCCCCCACTCCCCCCATCCCTCTATTAGAAGGTAGAGGCGTTTCTAAGCTCTTCGTTAATGTAACTACTTAACAACACTCTTTTTGTTGTTAATTTCTCTAACAAATCTTAATGGAGTCACAGCTTTATCCACAAATTTGTACTAACTTATCCCGACTAACTTCTCACCGGATTTAATATATATATATATATATATATATTATATATATATATATATATATATATATATATATATATATATATATATATATACATATATATATATATATACATATATATATATACATATATATATATATATATATATATATATGTATATGTATATATATATGTATATGTATATATATATGTATATATATATATATATGTATATATATATATGTATATATATATATATGTATATATATATATATATATATATATATATATATATATACATATATATATATATTATATTTTTTTTTACTTCCCTCTTCCATATCTATTTGCTTTTCAATTGCTTTTTTTTTTGGCTGAAGCTTGTTCGCCTCTGTTACCTTTTTATTTTAATGTATATATATTTTTTCAACCATTATATTTACATGTAATGTTTCTTTTTTTTCCTTTTCAAATAATGACCCATTTTGTTGCAATTGTGAGCTTGGACATTGACTTCATAACTGGCTGCAAGATCATTTGTCTCCAGTTGATTAAGAATGCTCATAGTTTTTACCAGTCCTCATCTTTTCAATGTCTTTATTATTTGTAATTAATGTCGGCTTTGGATGTTTTATCTCTTTTTATCTCTTTTTTTTCAAAATAAAACAAAACAACAAAGCTTCAAACTTATATATAAAAGGGACAGAAACACGTAACCTAGAATGATTGAGACAGACAAGCAGGAACACCATACTACGTGTGCAACGACGCTTGAACACGCTCAAAGATCACTGGCACTGGCACTGACACACTGGCACTGCCTGGCATTTCAGAGACACCCGCGGCTCTCCAGTTCCCAATGACAGAAGGAGCTTCCTTACTTACGTACAGACATACATACGAATATACATACATATATACATGTATACATACATAATGTGTGTATGTATGTATGCATGCACGTACCAGTACACAGTATGTATTTATCTCGACCTGGGTGACTCTCGAGAATGCGGTCGGCGACAAAGGACTATGTCTAGGGATAACACTTTCTTGCCTCCTGTCCTCTTACAGTAGTCTTTTCTAGTATAAGAGATAGCGTATCCACATTTATTATATAATTATCCTTATCATGTACACCTTAATTTACGTACATACTTGTTTTTTTTATTATTATTTCTGAGGTGGAAGTAGGTAAGTCGTTCGGAACGAGGTGACATGCGCATGA